>PIJE02001079.1:0-5000 GCA_002895965.2 Coryphaenoides rupestris | reverse complement strand
GCTGCGCTCGTTAAACCGTGGCCGGCGAAAGCTGTCGTTAAATCTCGGCCCTTTTGTGTGTCGACTCGTGAGAAACACTTGAAACACCAGAAAACAAACGGCAGTGGGTAAGCGGCTCTGCGTGACAAACTCCAGAGTCAGGAACTTCTACTTAACCCAATAAAATAGCCGTTAGTGGTTCTTCTCGGGTTGTGTTTTCGTGAGAAGCGAGTGCCGTTTAGCGCGGGGGGGGGGGAATTTGAGTTTGAGTTGTTTTTTGGTAATGACGGTACTTGTCCGTGGAGCAGCCATCGAGAGCATCCCCTCCTGACTCGAGCAATTAAGTCGATTGCGTAAACGACAGAGTTAACTGGACTGAACTTCCCGTGTGAATAACGTCAAATCATACATTTAACAAACTATTTACTGAGCAATTATATTGGATTCGCGTCAAGACAGCGCAAGTGTGTGTGACGCCATGTTGTTGTCGTTGTTGTTGTTGTCGTCATTGTTGTTGTTGTCGTGCTGTTATTTCACAGAGACGCAAAGTGTGGCAAAATTCAGTGTCAGGGAGGAGCCACGCGGCCTGTGATCGGCACCAACGCCGTCTCCATAGAAACCAACATCCCCCAGCAGGAGGGCGGGCGGATCCTGTGCCGCGGCACCCACGTGTACCTGGGGGACGACATGCCCGACCCCGGCCTGGTGCTGACCGGCACCAAGTGTGGCGACGGCATGGTGAGTGACACACACACACACTACACACTACACACACACACACACACACACCGCACATAACATTTACCAGTGTGTTTCTGTGTGTGTATGTGTGTGTGTCAGTGTGTGAGTTTATGTGTGTGTGTGTGTGTGTGTGTGCGTCTGGGTCTGTGCTTTGGTGTGTATGTGTTTTGTGTTTGTGTGTGTGTGTGTGTGTGTGTGTGTTCGTGTGTGTGTGTGTGTTCGTGTGTGGGTCTGTGTGTGTGTGTACGTGTGTGTGTGTCTCTGTGTCTCTGTTTGGGTCTGAGTGTGTGTGTGTGTTTGTGTGTGTGTGCATGTTTGTGGGTGTGTGTGTTGTGTGTGTTGGGGTGTGCGTGTGTCTCTGTGTCTGTGTTTGGGTGTGCCGTGTGTGTGTGTGTGTGTGTGTGTGTGTGTGCATGTGTGTGTGTGTGTGTGTGTGTGTGTTCCTACACACAGGGACGCCAGGTGTGGTAAAATCCAGTGCCAGGGAGGGGCCACTCGCCCGGTCATCGGCACCAACGCCGTTTCCATAGAAACCAACATCCCTCTGCAGGAGGGGGGGCGTATCCTGTGTCGGGGGACCCACGTGTACCTGGGCGACGACATGCCCGACCCCGGACTGGTTCTGTCCGGAACCAAGTGTGGAGAGGGAATGGTGAGGGTTTACAATCACAATCACAATCACAATCAGAATCAGAATAGGTTTTATTGGCCCAGTATATTCACACAAACAGGGAATTTGTTTTGGCATAATTGGTCAAATTTAGACACATCCAAGGTGAAATTAAGCATAATACAACGTTTATAACTTTATATTCACTAACTCAAACCCTCATACATTTACATTACATTTAGGGCATTAGCAGACGCTTTTATCCCAAGTGGACTTACAAAGAGTACATTTGTTGAAAGAGAGACAGTAATATATCACTGTGGTACATAAAGATAAGAATAGAGAAGGTTTCAATCATTCATAGTTACAAGGGAACGGAGTTTTCATAATTGCTCGGTTGTCTGCATAATATCTGGGATAAGAGCAGAAGTGTCATTGGTTGATAAAGTATGACTTTAACTTATCTTAAAGGAGCTATGTAATGTAACACATTTACTGGACTAAATCTAAATAAAATGTACCATGATATGCATATATATATATATATGAGATTAAGGAAACACGCTGGCTGACTTTGAAGGGTTTTTCCATTCTGGGCCGGAAAACGTCTGCACTCGTGTGTTGGCCCGGGGTTCGTCACGATTCTCAGAGTCGCTACGGGTTGCCAGATATGAAAGAAATTGGCACACAAACACAGACACAGGGTACCGTAGCCATGGAAGCAAGCAGACGAACTGGATCAACTGAGATGATACTGGATTCTACCCGACCTAAAAAGCCTCGTCCTCTTTCGAAAAAAGCTCAGTGTGACCTGAGCGGTGCTAAAACACGGTAAATCTTAGAGTCAGAGAGCTTGTTTTCTCAGTACGCTCGGCTTGACAAGCGTTCACGTTCGTTCAGCGTCCTCAACCCGGCACCGCGGTGGTGGAACGAGCTCCCGGCTGACGTCAGGACGGCAGAGTCGCTCACCAGCTTCCTCAAGAGACTCAAGAGTTCACCTGGACTCTGCATAACCTCATAGTCTCTCTCTCTCTCTCTCTCTCTCTCTCTCTGTCTGTCTGAACAGATGTGCCTGAATCGCCAGTGCCAGAACGTCAGCGAGTTTGGCGTCCACGAATGTTCCGGAAAGTGCAACGGCCGCGGGGTGAGTCGAAAAAAAACGAAACCGAACGATAGCCCGTGGTTCTATTTCCTCGGATCAAAAGTTCCCCCCCCAACCTATCAGCAACACGACATAAAACATTCTTATGCGACTCCTCGCCTGCTATCATTGTCGCGCTTCACCGTTTAAAGTACGATGCTAACCGCTGCCGTCGCGTATCGGTTGTTTGCGCTGTCGGAGCCGGCAGCAACAGTACTCGCGGTGTGAGTTATGGCGTGTGTGTGTGTGTGTGTGTGTGTGTGTGTGTGTGTGTGTGTGTGTGTGTCATCGCGCTCCGGGAAGCGTCTGTCTCTGTTAGCGGCGCTGAGCTAACCCTGTGCTAACGCGCGGAGGGGATGTGATGTGATGTGACTCCCATTCACCTGCCAGACGTCACGGCCCCCGTCTGGCGCAGGCTGCCGTGCGGACTAACGGGGGGACGTCTTTAAGTTCTGACTTAAAGACGTCTTAATCGCCGCTCTAAATTGTCTCACGCTCTGGCGTCGCTGCGAAAAAAACCCAAAAGAGAATCGAGAACAGAGACACACCAATAATTATACATTATATTACCGCTTTGAGAAAGTTGACAGTTGATGATGAGAGCATTCAGAGGAGCAGCTCTAAAAATAAACCGCATTTTATTTATAGAGCACTTTTTAGCACTTAAGTGCTCAGCGACGCTTGGTACTTGATCAGACGTCAACATTCAAGAGTTTTATTGATCAAAGACGGCCAGTAAAACACAGGGTAGTTCTGTGCGCTTAACGGCCGCACGTGCTAACGGCGGCGCGCGCTAACGGCCGCACGTGCCAACGGCGGCGTCGTGCTAACGGGCCGCGCAAGCTAACGACCGTGTGCGCCTGTGCGTCACAACAACAGGTGTGCAACAACAACAACAACTGCCATTGCGAGCCTCACTGGGCGCCGCCCTTCTGCGCGGCGGCGGGCTTCGGCGGCAGCGTGGACAGCGGCCCCATGAGACTGGCAGGTAAGCAAGCCAAGCCCCGCCCCTCTCCCGTGACATCATAATCACCTGCCCCCCCCCCAGGTGATACCCGTGGTTTTTGGTTTGTCACCAAAATGCCTGTTGAGTATTTACCATGTTGTGTGTGTGTGTGTGTGTGTGTTATGTGTTCACAGACAGCAGGGGCGTGATCGTGGGGGTCCTGGTGGCCCTGCTCACCCTGCTGGGGGCCGGGGTCATCGTGTGTGTGAAGAGGAAGAGTCTGTCCGGCCTCCTCCTCGCCAGCCACAAGAACCCCATGGAGAAGCTCAGGTGACTGGGTGCTGCTGGGTGCTGCTGGGTGCTGCTGGGTGGGACGGGGGAGAATCAGCATCACTATTAGGGGCTCACTATTGAGCTGAATCCATGTATTGATTCTGACGGTGACGATCCAACTATACCAATGCAAGGTACAAATATTGATTTGAATCATTAAGAAATCATATGTATATTTATTTTAAGATCTTATCCGATATGTTCGTACAGATTTGTAAATAAATGGTATTTGTAAAATGATACTCGCACTCTCAAGCTCAGTCTGCTTCTATTGATTTGTTTATTACTGAGCTTGTCTTTACGCTTTATTGTAATATGTGGTTGGATCGCAATAGGTCGACTACTCACTTGAATCGTATTGCAGCAAACTGCGATTAATTATCAAATAATTGTTGTAAAGACGGGCGGCAGTAGCTCAGCAGGTAAGAGCGGGTCTGGCAGCCAGAAGGTTGCTGGTTCCATCCCCGGGCTCCCACTGAGCTAAGTGTCGAGGTGTCCCTGAGCAAGACGGCACCTGCTCCTGACGTGTTGGCTGTTACCTTGCATGGTTGACACCGACATGGGTGAATGTGAGGCAACTGTAAAGCACTTTGGATTAAAGCGCTCTATAAATGCAATCCATTTACCATTTGTAAAGCCTGAGATATAAATCAGTACTGCAGGACATTAATCCTTGAGATGTGGCCTAACTGGTTCTATGTGGTGTGCAGGTCTGTGAGCTCGGGGCCCAGCAGAACCAGCAGTCCCTCTCACCCCCAGTCTGCTGCTGGCTCCTCCCCGTCTCGCCAGGCTCCGCCTCCACCCCACAGCGCTAGCATCTACAAGGTGAACAAGCGTCCACCGCTCATCCACACACACACCAGACACATGCACACACACGGACACACACACACACACACACACACACACACACACACACATGCATCAATAAAACATGCATGTGCTGTATATAGCCGCCCAGCAAAGTCTCCCACGGCAACGCGAAGAAAAAAACCACTGAAAGCACCACTGAGAAGGAGAGTGACCCATAATCCCACAGCACACAACAAACCCAACTGGAGGAGGAGACACGGCGGCCCGGCTAAGCAGCAGCAGCAGCAGCAGCATAAGAAGATCGCATTTTCGGAAACGCGTGATTCTTCCCCCGGAAACACGGCCGCCGTCGCCGCCGCCGCCACCGACGCGCTCAAATCCAATTAAGCGATCGGTCGCCGCGCGCGGAGAGACGGCCGTCCTTGACACTTCCAATA
>PIJE02001078.1:147459-175532 GCA_002895965.2 Coryphaenoides rupestris | reverse complement strand
GAAGCAGGCTGCACCGGGCAGCCCTCTCTGCTCCTCTCTCCAGCCTCAGCATCTCGCCGTTACTAACTCCTGCTGTCAGGCTGTCCTCCAGGGGGCACCGGGGAACAGGTTGTGTGTGCAAGGCGCGTCCAACCAAAGCTATCTGGCGCATCGGAGCACCCCAAGGGGTTGCTCATTCTCTCCCTCCTTATCACCCACCCCCACTATCTCTCCTTCTCTACCTACCTACACACACATGCACACACACACACACACGCGCACACACACACACACATGCACCTTCATCACATTTAACAGTATGTTAACAGAATGTTGTTTTTATTTCCATTCTGTATAAACAATGATGTCATGCAATAAAATACAGATATAACTCTTAATCTTACTGAGCTAACCTTAATGTCCATGTCACTGGCGGCTTCACTCATTGCAGTCCATATTAAATTATACCCCTGGACCTTAACATGTTCCATTAAAAAAGGTAATTTGTTGTGCAAGTTACGTATCACAACCTTTCCTTATGAAAGTAGATTGCTACCGGCCCCAGAACAACCTCCAAGGTTACGTGTGGCGTGCTTTGGAAAGTAGATGAGGATTAAAAGTCACTCTCCCTCACCCCTTTTCTCCCTATATGCCGCTTACGTTGATGAGCGATGTAGTACGATGGGAAGGTTTGGCAAGGCTGGTTCTGGAAGACCCTCTGTGCTGTAACACACACACAGCACACACACAGAAGTTTACACCCACACACAAACACACACAGTTGAGTTAGGAGAGAGTGGTGTGTGTGTGTGTGTGTGTGTGTGTGTGTGTGTGTGTGTGTGTGTGTGTGTGTGTGTGTGTGTGTGTGTGCGTGCGTGTGTGTGTGTGTGTGTGTTGTGTGTTGTGTGTGTGTGTGTGTGTGTGTGTGTGTGTGTGTGGTGTGGTGTGTGTGTGTGTGTGTGTGTGTGGTGGTGGTGTGTGTGTGTGTGTGTGTGGGTGGGTGGGTGGGTGGGTGGGTGGGTGTGTGTGTGTGTGTGTGTGTGTGTGCGCCGGTCCTGGCTCTCCACCCCATGGCCGTATGTTGTCATCATGATCTGTGGGCCCCTCGTCGACCTCTATTTAGAATAGAATAGAATAGAATAGAACTTTATTAATCCGAAGGAAATTCTTGTGCCAGGTGCTAGCGATACAGTACAATAAAACAATATGGAAAACAACAGAATGATAAAAATAAAACTAACGGATTTACAAATTTACAGTTAAAATATACAAATATGTAGGCAAGATGAGATATTCCGACGGCGAAAACAATTTGGCATAAATTAAGTGAAATATTATTGGTCATGACATTAAGAATATTGCACATGATGATGAGAGGAGATGAGAGGTAGTGTTATAGATAATATTATAGACAATATGATAATAATAATAATATAGCACATGATAGAGGATTGCACATGATGTTAGACAGTAATATTAATATTGCACGGTATACTGAGGAAAGTAATACTGAGGAAAGTGCACATGATGTTGTGAGGTAATATTGCACATTATATTGCTGTGTTCATTGTCTTGTAGGGGGGAGTTATAGGGAGGAGTTATAGAGTTTGATGGCCACAGGCAGAAAGGACCTCCTGTGGCGTTCTGTGGTGCACCTCGGTATGGGAGGCGTTGTCCATAATACTGAGTAGTTTACTCAGCATCCTCCTCTCCGAGACCTCCACCAAAGACTCAAATTCCACTCCCAGGACAGAACCTGCTTTCCTGATGATCTTATTGAGTCTGTTGGCGTCGACTGCCTTCACCCTGCTGCCCCAGCACACAACAGCGTAGAAGATGACGCTGGCCACCACAGAGTGATAGAACATCTGCAGCATGGTTTTGCAGATGTTGAAAGATCTGAGTCGCCGTAGGAAATACAGGTGACTCTGACCTTTCTTATACAGGGCCTCTGTGTTTTTAGTCCAGTCCATTTTATTGTCTATGTGAACACCCAGGTACTTATATTCCTCGACAATGTCCACCTCGGTCCCCCTGATGCTGACCGGTTTCGGGTGGAGTCGGTTTGCTTCCTGAAATCCACCACCAACTCCTTCGTCTTAGAGATGTTGAGTTGCAGGTGATTTAGTCCACACCACTCCACGAACTGTCCACCACACTCCTGTACTCGGACTCCTGCCCCTTTCTGATACAGCCCACAATGGCAGAGTCATCCGAAAACTTCTGCAGGTGGCAGGACAGTGAGTTGTATCTGAAGTCTGAGGTGTAGAGTGTGAACAGGAAGGGAGACAGGACTGTCCCCTGAGGTGCTCCCGTGTTGCTCACTGTAGTGTCCGACATGTTGCTCTGCAGCCTCACATGCTGTGGCCGACCTGTGAGGTAGTTAGTAATCCAGGCCACTAGTGAGCGTCCACCTGCATTGCCAGGGCTTTAGTCCCAAGTAGGCAGGCTTTATGTGTTGAAAGCGCTTGAGAAGTCGAAGAATGTGACTCACAACGCTGCCTGCCTCCTCCAGGTGAGAATAAGCCCTGTGCAGCAGGTAGATGATGGCGTCTTCCACTCCAATGCGTGGCTGGTAGGCGAACTGCAGAGGGTCCAGTGATGGTTCGACTAGTGCATGGATGTGCTTCAGGACTAGCCTCTCCAGCGACTTCATTTCCCTCTATTTCCTCTTTTCGTCATCCCCGGGGTTAGATAACGGAAAAGCACTCAACAACACTCCTCTTAGCTTCGGTTGTTGTTCAGACCCGGTCTCGCTCGAGGAGCTGGTAGAAATGTGTGCTGACCTAACTTACAAAAACACACACACACACACACACAAATACACACACACACACAAATGCCACCGCACTGGTTCCGATGGAGGCCAGCTGCTCTCATGAAGCCTTCAGCATCATGAATGGTTATTATGGGATGTTTCTTGGTCACGTGATGCCGTTCTCCTTTTCGCCACCATGACATATTGTATAAAGTGTGGAGGAGCAGTCCGTGATGTGAGTCCAACCACGCACGCACAAACACACACACTCACACGCGCACGCACACGCGATTGTTTCAATTGAAGTTTAAAAACAGATAAAAAAAAAACATACATATGCCACTGCACAATTGGTGGCTGGCAAAAATCACTTTTTACAAATCACAGGAATGATAGATTACAAACTATAGCATTTAATCAAGTATATTTTTCATATGACATTAACCATTTGACTTTTTGGATTGATCGATGTCCATCATCATAATTATCATCATCATCGTCATCATCACCATCATCATCATCTTCTTCATCATCACGGTCTCTGCTCTCGGCTGCTTACTTAGCACTTTAGCTGCTTAGCTGCTTCACTGCTGCCCCGTGTGCCCTCAACCTGTACGAGGCTAAAAATAGCTCATCTCTCACACGGTACTCGTCTATAACTACAGTATAACTACAGCATAACCTCACCACCACCATACACCATGTTGCTCTATAAGTAGTGACGGCAGCACTAACTTGCATGTTTGTACTTCTTGGCATCATTAATAGTACTTAGCATTGCTTAGCATATTGTATGTTTTTAGATGTTGGTAATGTGCTCAGAATGGCACGTCTGTTCTTATCCCAGCAACCTAGCAATTCTGAAACTTGTTCTATTAGCCTTACAATTATGAATGCTTGAAACCTGCTCTATTCTTATCTTTATGGACCACAGTGATATATTGCTGTCTCCTTCAACAAATGTACTCTTTGTAAGTCGCTTTGGATAAAAGCGTCTGCCAAATGCCCTAAATGTAAATGTAAATGTATAACCGTCCCACCTTGCATACACCGCCTACTCGATATAAAACAATAAAACCACTGAAATGGTTACACACACTCATGTCCATACTGTATACAGTATCGATATCCTCGCTTAAGTGAATTGGAATTTGTCTGGGAATAGATTTTAATCGATCGTCTCCTGGTCTTAAAGGCGTCATTACAGGGAATTGTACCTGACATGAATTGGTCGATTGCCCATTTTTACACACACATGCATGTGCATGTGCACACACACACACACACACACACACACACACACACACACACACACACACAGATATTGATATAAAGCAAATGATTCTGCTCTCTTGAAAGTAGCGTGGGTGAAAGAGAGAGAGAGAAAGAGAGCGAGAGAGAGAGAGAGAGGGAGAGAGAGAGAGTGAGAGAGAGAGAGAGAGAGAGAGAGAGAGGGGAGAGAGGAGAGAAGAGAGAGAGAGGGAAGCAGAGCTTGGAACTGAGCCTCGCATTGCTGTGAGCGATGAGGCTGAGAGTGGGAGAGAGAGACGGGAATTTGAAGAGGCGCCCGGCAGAGAAGCAAAGAGTGACGAGGAGAATCGAGAAGGGAGAGAGAAAGGGCGGTGTGGGCCTGTGCTAAGTGCCCCCATAGGGGAGTCCGACAGAGCCGTGAGTTTTCAGCTAGGATTTGCGATTAGCTTTCAAAAGCCTGCATTGACTAATGCCTCCACAATGAGATAACGATTGATTGCTAGCGAGGGACTTGGAGAGATGGTATAGCACAGTGTACAGTGAGGAAAGAGACCTTCCCGCGAGATGCGGATGAGACAGTGAGCAAGAAGCCTGCCTGTCGGATAGTAGACGAGACCGATCTCATGCACGCAGGAGCATGATGAGAGAGAGACCGAAGAGCAGAGATCCAGATTGTATGAGTTATAGCAGCAAGAGCAGGTGGAAGAAGAAGAGAGAACAGGGACGGAGGACAAGGCGATCGTGAGAAGCCGAGGTCGCTGGCTGTTGTATGAGTGAGCTAGGACGTGCTGCTGCATGCTGCTGCCTGATGTTTCATCGATCCTGAATAGCTGGCAGAGAGTTGTTCCGCGCGAGTGTTGATAGCACCGACACGCCTGAGCCACTTCCCCGGATTGCCGAGCGCGCGCCTAGCACGACGAGAATATTAGGATCTAGAGAGATAGTGCGAATGTTGCTGCATGCTCAGCATCCCTATATAGTGGAAGACGATGATGGCCAGCAATTGTTCAATGCTAACTAGATATATAGGCCAGCAGGTGCCCGCGCGAGCTGTATCTTACGCACTGACGACAGCGACAACCCACTTGGTTAGACATGCATACAGAAGCAGACATCAGCAGCGAAGAGAAGAGCAGCATTAGACAGCTGAGCAGGACATTGAGAGAACGGGCATGAGAGATACAGCAGACGGAGAGACAGAGAGAGCCGATAAGAGGACCGGCAGTGCTTTATGTAACACTGCCTGCCCCGTAGTAACCTTACAGGCTATTAGCTCGCCATGTCTATGGCACTGGCATACCTCGCGATAGATGAGTAAGTAAGTACTGAAGATACTCAGCATACGATCTCAGCATACGCCATAACATAACGCATTACAGTTAGTTTATGTATATTAGTTATTAGTGTAGATTCCATATGCCATGCTCTAGCCGTAGGCGGATGAATTAGGACAGTTCGACAGACAGACAGGAGCCGTAAGACTTAGCGATTCAGAGGTGAGCCGCGATAGATAGTATAAAGCATAGTATATTAGACACTGGATAGGAGTGACCTCGACACCCCTCCCTTCACTGAGCTCCATCTGGCCACTTAGACTGCACTATTAGATTCTCAATTCGTGCCCCTTACTCAATACTCTTCTTCTCTTGTCTGACTCGCTGTAGGCTTTTACTCTCGGTACGTGATACTACGCCGTCCGACTGCTCTCGTCTTCCCTAGGATAGTGTTTGTCTTGATCCTCTTGCTGGAGACACGCCCGGTGTTTCCCCAGATAATCGATGCAGCGTACACCAGCGTAAGCACGTGCTATTAATAATTGGAGAACTAAATGTACACGGGCACAAATCAGGGGAGAGCCCTCCCAGGCCTGGCCAGCCACAGTGACCTTAATAGAGAATACTCTTCTTTGTTGCATACAGGAGCATTGATAGCAGAGTGCAACGTCCCATAAAAGTCAGTATTTTATGGACTATAGCTTCTGCTCATGTGGTGTCTTATAAAATATAGGAGTTTTAATTGATAGTGTGTGTCCGTGTGTGTGTGTGGCGTGTGTGTGTGTAGAGAGAGAGAGAGAGAGAGAGAGAGAGAGAGAGAGAGAGAGAATGAGCGAGAGAGAGAGAGAAAGAGAGAGAGAGAGAGAGAGAGAGAGAGAGAGAAGAAAAGAAAGAGAGAGGAGCGAGAGAGGGAGGAGAAGAGCGAGAGACAAGAGAGAGCGCGAGTAGTGAGTGAGAGAGAGAGAGATGAGAGAACAGAGTGAGCGAGAGAGAAAAAGTATGCGGCCCCCCAGTTGGGAGGTACGTTCTTTACCCAGAAGACGGTGGAAAGCAAAGAAGACGCGCTCAGGAGGGGATGGTTACGGGGAGTCCAAGGGCACTCCTGGGTTTGTGGGTATAGCGAGTGGGTTGCATGGACCCAAGCAGAACAGATTAGCCATTGTCAACAAGAGGATCCCATTGGGGGGCAGAATAGGCGTGCTGGTTGGGGTTAATGTGGGAGAGCCGTGGCTCTGGGTGGCCCGCCCTCAGGAAAGCAGTATGTGCATGGATGAGATCTAGACTGTGACTGTACCATGTCATGCTTGGACCATCGCGAAAGGGTAGTGTGGGTGCCCGGGGGTTGAGTGGAAGCGCGGTGGGAAGATATTACGAGTGGTGACAGTGCCAGTTTGGCCCAATGCGCGGCAAAATCTAAACACAGTGAATCTTCTCCCGCCCATAGGCCAGTCGGTCGGGCGGGGAGGAAACTAGCGGAAGAGAACGCACGTGAGGAGTTTTATGCTTGGTGCCTAAGTACCGAAGATTGCCCCACTGTTCCTATGACTGTACCTTCAATCTGCCAAACCAGACGATCATCGAGAGCACAATTGTGGGAAAGGTCGGATTAGATTAAAGACGGTTCATGAGAAATAGTTGTGGGACCAAGAAGCCCCTGGGCACAAAAGCGCTTTTCGACTGTGTGTAAGCGTTGCAACACATGTAAACTGGATACATAAACAAAGTTAATTTGGACGGCAGACAGCCTTCTCTGCACTTTAGGAACGTTCTATTCAAATTAGGCTTATGGGTTTTTGATGTGAGAACACAAAAATCCAATAACTAGATAAATGTATAGGAGCCACCAAAGCGGTGTGGACACAGTACTTGATGTGTTGGGCCGTGAATGCGCAGATAAATGAATACACCAACCCATTGTTACTGACTTAAGTAAAGATGTATCTTTTTTTAGAATCACAAATAACCAAATGGTTTTATATTCCACCATGGACAGTAAGGTGTTGCCTTTGCCTGTGCTGTTAGCCTCGGTGTAAAGTGTCTGTATGCTACCAACCGACAGACTGTCACAAATAACCAAATGGTTTTATATTCCACCATGGACAGTAAGGTGTTGCCTTTGCCTGTGCTGTTAGCCTCGGTGTAAAGTGCATCTCAGTGTAAAGACACAAACGATGCACAGGTAGAGGAAACTTCGTGGGCCAGTGACCTCAGCATGAGGTCATCATGTCCTTCATAAACACACACATACACACACACACACACACACACACACACACACACACACACACACACCACACACACACACACACACACACACACACACACACACACACACACACACACACACACAGCAGACATACTGGACAGAGAGTAAACGTGCTATAGGGATACGACCACTTATTCCCCATCCAGCCACCGGTTGTCAGTGAAACCAGAGATTCCAGCTCAGCTGTGAGACTGTGTGACCCCCCCCCCCCTTTCTATGCTTTTACGGTCAAGGATGACCTTACACTGCGTCAAACTTTGCTTACTATAAATCCACCCAATGAGCTGCCTCTCTCTCCCTCGTCCCTGAGAACAACGATGAGCATGGTGATGACGATGATAATGATGATGATGAAGAGGACATGCAAGGTCTGTCCTGTCCTGAGAGTCTCTGAGATGAGCTCCAGTGAGCACTCTGCAGAGTAGGGGTTGGGCGACGGCCATTTTTGAACACCACCGTTAAAATGTCTCCCCAAAAGTTTAAGGTTTATGGTTCAACCGTCCCAAAAAAAAAGCAACTAGTATAATTAAGCGAGAGTGCATCTCGTAACATCTTCTGCTTCGCTCACTTCTGTGAGGAAGCAATCGTCTGCAAATCACTCTGTTCCCCATTATCGTTTCCTACATAATAAACCCATTAACAAATCCAGCATAAGGCTACTAGGCATGCTTCAGTAATGGACTAGCGATGATTTATGTCCTTCATATGCGTACTGTGCATAACTCTGTGTTACTGTTCGGCTAGGCTAGGCCAATAAGCTGAAAGGAGTTATTACATCAGCATTATATCTGGCTATCGGTTGCCTCAAACCGGGTGATTTTGACAAGCAGTTTCACCGGGAGATTGATCGATGTAGCCAGCTAGTATCATCGTCATGTTTTTCCTCCATATTCTGTATGCATGCCGATATAATCTGAGACAGAATATTACCTACGACTCATTTGTGTTCATTTTACTTATGGCTTTTTAAGGTTGTGGAATAAGAAAGAAATCTGCCAACAATTTCTACCTTGCTTTCATCATTATTTATATAGCCTATGCTAATTGTCCAAAAAAAAAAAACAGGGAATTCAATTTGGCATTTAATTGACAATTTGAACTCAACTAATTGAATTCAAAGTATGCCGAATGTCCTTCAATAATTCAGCCTTCATTAGGCCTTAATCTTTTTCTACTCTGAATGTCCAATGACAGCAGTGGACAGTAAGCACGACCTCAGATCAGTGGCAGTTATAGAAATGTGAATATGTGTGGAATTTGTGTGGAAAGCGCTTATAACCAGTAACATATTTTGAAACGGTACCGATGTACCAACCCTACTGCATCTCACAGAATCTGCTGAGTCAGGCTGCACTGATCTAATATCATGTGTGTGTGTGTGTGTGTGTGTGTGTGTGTGTGTGTGTGTGTGTGAGTCGGGGGCTATGGAGGCGAGGGATTCCGTGAGTGCTGCGTGTGTGTGTGTGTGTGTGTGTGTGTGTGTGTGTGTGTGTGTGCGTGTGTGAGAGTGAGAGGTCGAGCCAAAGAATAATGATTTCTTAAGTTTCTACTTTGGTAATCTATTTGATAGAGTAGTACTAGTAGTACGATGGTTATTAGTACTAGTAGTACAATGGCTAGTCGTACAATGGTTAGTAGTACCAGTAGTACATTGGTGAGGAGTTTGCCTTTCCGGCAGGGTATGTGAGGTTGTCCTTGTGATCAGTGAGTAATCCAATATTTTGTGTACAAGTGGGCTACACAATGTCCCCACATATCCCACATACTTTTATGTGGCACATCATTTCTTGCACGATGCATCATCTGATTGGATTGCTCTCGCTCAACCCCTTATCCCCCCCACCCCCCCCCCCCACCCCACCCTCCTTACCCATAATGCACTGCGGCAAAGGGGGTCACCCTGTCTGGTCCTGCGCAGGTGGTTTATCACTTCCCCACTTCATTTGCCTTCATCTCCCATCCGTCCTCCTTCTCTGGTTTGTCCTTCGCCCGCCTCTGTTGTTGGTTTCTGTCCACTCACTGTCCCCACAGGGTGTGCACTCCTGTGTGCCCAGGTACACCGCAACACAAGCACCTTGAGCGTGTCTTGTGTCTTGTGAGGACAACGATGTAACTCCTTTTCTTATTCTTCTCCATCTGCTTTTTTTATGCCCACCTCACTCTCTTTGGCTCTCTCTTGCACTCTTGCTCTCTCTCTCTTGCACTCTCTCTCTGCTCTCTCTCTCTCACTCACTCACTCACTCACTGATCCAGATTGAGTAAGACTCTTGGCTTGATGTATTGTTCTGTTTACAATTTCTCTTTCCACTCCTCTCCCAGGAAGTGCTCCCCTGTCTCCATTTGTCACCTCCTCTCTCCTCTCTCCTCTCTCCTCTCCTCTTCTCTCCTCCTCTCCTCTCCTCTCCTCTTTCCTCTCCTCTTCTCTCTCCTCTCCTCTTCTCCTCTCCTCTCTCCTCTTTCCTCTCCTCTTCTCTCTCCTCCTCTCTCCCTTCTCTCTCTCCTCTCCTCCTCTCCTCCTCTCCTCTTCCTCTCCTCTCTCTCTCCTCTCTCTCTCTCCTCCCTCTTTCCTCTCCTCTCTCTCTCTCTCCTCTCCTCTCTCCTCCTCTCTCTTCTCTCTCCTCTCCTCTCTCCTCTCTCCTCTCTCCTCTCTCCTCTCTCTTCCTCTCCTCTCTCCTCTCTTTCTCTCTCCCTCTGCGTCCCTCTCTCTCGTCTCCTCTTCATCGTCCTCCTCATCTCTCAGTCTCCTCTTCTCTCTTCGCCCGCTCCTCTCGGTCCTCTCCTCACTCTCCTTCTCTCGCTCTCCCTTCTCCTCTCTCCTCTCTCCTCTCTCCCTCCTTCTCCTCTCCTCTTCTCGTCTCGCCCTCTCTCTCCTCCCCCTCCCCTCCTCTCCTCTCCTGTTTCCTCTCTTTCCTCTCCTCTCCTGCTCCTCCTCCTCTCATCTCTCTCTTTTCCTCTCATCTCTCCTCTTTCCTCTCTCTTCCTCTCCTCTCTCTCTCTCCTCTCTTCTTCTCTCTCCTCTCTTCCTCTCTCCTCTTGCTCTCTCCTCCTCCTCTCCTCCTCTCCCCTCTCATCTCCTCTCTCCTCTCCTCTCCTACTCCTCTCTCCTCCTCCTCTCTCCTCTCTCCTCTCCCGCTCTCCTCTTCCTCCCCTCTCTCCTCTCCTGTCTCCTTTCTCTTCATCCTTCTGCCCTCTCTCTCCTCTCTCTCTCTCCCTCCTCCTCCTCCTCTCCTCTGTCCTCTCATTCTCACCATCTTCCATCGTCCTCTCTCTTCTCCTTCTGTGCCTCTCCTGTTCCTCCCTCTCCATCTCCTCTCCTCCCTCTCTCCCTCCCCCTCTTCTCCTTTCTCTTCTCCTTTCATCTTTACCATCTCTCCTCCTCTCCCTCCATTTCTCTCTTTCCTCTCCCCTTCTCCTCTCTCCTTCTCTCTCCTCCCCTCCCCTCTCATCCTCTTCCTTGTCTCCTCTCTCTTTCTCTCTCTCCTCTCTTCTCTCTCCTCTTCCTCACCCTTCTCTCCTCTCCTCTCTCCTCTGTCCTCTCCTGTCTCCTCTCTCCTCTCTCCTGTCCTCCCCTCTTTCCTCTCCTCCCCTCTCTCCTCCCCTCTCTCCTTTCTCTTCTCCTTTCCTCTTTCCTCTCTCCTCCTCTCCTCTCATTTCTCCTTTCCTCTTCTCTCCTCTTCTCTCCTCTTCTCTCTCCTCTCCTCTCTCCTCTCTCCTCTGTCCTCTCCTCTCCTCTCTCCTCTCTCCGTCATCTTCCTGTAAATGATGCCTGCCTGTGAGAGTGGGGGGGGGGGGACGACTTATAGGAGTCTATTGATTGTGTGGTTCCACTCCCAGTCGTCCATCCGTGTGGTAAATACATCTCGTTTGTAGGGGATCACCGGTGTTCTCTCCACTTTAGCAGCGGATTGCTAATCGCAATCAGAGTCGTTGTGGAAGCCAATGCCGTGCGGGAGGGGGGCGAGGGGACGGTTCATGGCCGGTGTCTCTGGCGGGGACGGAAGACGCAAAGAGTGCAGCGTTTGAAAGAGCATGTTGACCGAGACATCATTGAGGGTTTAGGCACCGGTTGTGGCTGGATGTGACCACCAGACATCCAGTGTTACAGCTGGAGCGCCACACATTCTTGTACATTAGCTAGGCCCTAAGTACAGTCACAGCATGTAGCTCGGGATGACAAGCCCTTCTTGGAAAGGGATTGGTCATCCTTACCTCTCTCTCTGTTTCCCTCCATCTCTAGCTCTGCCTCTCTTCTTCCCTTCCCCCATGTTCATCTCCTCTCTCTCTATTCTCTCTTCTCTCAGGTCGATCCCTCTCTCTCTCTCTCTCTCTCTCTCTTCTCTCTCTCTCTCTCGCTCTCTCTCTCTCTCTCTCTCTCTCTCTCTCTCGCTTCCTCTCCAGTGGCTCTATTCCATCCTGTAGGGACTCATTAGCGCGGCAAACAGATGATTTTTCGGAGGCTATCTGACTGCCGTTCCTCGACTGGTGGCACGTGGTGCTGTGGAACCTCCTCCTCTTGCTCCTCCTCCTTATCCTCCTCCTCCTCCTCCTTCCTCCTCCTCCTCCTCTTCCTCCACATTAGCAGGGGGAACAGATGGACCCAGGCTTGGAGTTGCTACAAAATGATGTTCGCTGTCTCTTAGCCGAGGGCTTGTTCTCTACCGCTCTTTACAGTATACACACACACACGAATGCACACACACACATGCGCGTATGCATCCACACACAACACACACACATCGTGCATGCACGCATGCACGCACACACGCACACACGCACACACATTGTAATCTTCATAATGATATTTGTCTTGGTAGTGGCCTTTGCTCTTTCGCCTCCATCTGTTTTTTGGCTTGTATGTGTTTCTCTGTCTCTGTCTCTATCGCTCTCTGTCTCTGTCTCGCTTGCTCTGTGTCTCTCTCTCCTTTTTTCTTTCTTTCTCCCCCCCCTCTCCCTCTCCCTCTCTCTCTCTCTCTCTCTCTCTCTCTCTCTCTCTCTCTCTCTCTCTCTCTCTCTCTCTCTCTCTCTCTCTAGCTTTCTAGCTCTCTCTCCCTTCCCACTCTCTCTCTGTATTTATCCGTTCTTCATGCCGTCCCTGCAGGCCCTGACAGGAGATAATAGGCAGATGTAATTACGGTCCAGGGAGAAAAAAAATGAAAGCTGTTGTTTTCTGGAGACTAATTGAATGGTGGGCAGCTGTAGGATCTGTCTTGTCTTCCCCGGCACTAGGACAACGACCTGGGGCCTGCAGCCAATCACAGCGCGCACCGGGCGTCACTGTGAGAGGAGCAGGTCTCTGATAGGTTCTTTGTATCTGAGACAGATATCTATCTAATGAAATATTATATCACAAAAATATGATGCGATTATGTACGATTACAACGTTATCTTCAAGGCATTAGAATCAATATCGAGTCTCATATCACAATACCATCATCAAAGCGCAAGCTTTGTCACAGACATACATTGACCACAGTGAGATAATACTCAGCTGCCGAACCAGATCAGACAGACAGACAAGCAGACAGACTACCGGGTAGACAGACAGATGGAGATACAGGCAGACAGGCAGAGAGGCAGACAGACAGACAGACAAATAGACAGACATACAGGCAGAGAGAGAGACAGAGACTACCGGGTAGACAGACAGGCAGAGATACAGACAGACAGGCAGAGATACAGACATACAGGCAAAGAGGCAGACAGACAGACAGACAAATAGACAGACATACAGGCAGAGAGACAGACAGAGACAGGCTGACAGACTTGAGCAGCACTCACATCAGTATTCTCCATCACTCCGCCTGTGGCTTCCTCTCTTGTCTCTGGATCCCTCTCATCGCGTCACAGCGGCTTAACGTCTTGCAACATAAATTCACGACAAGGAATTCTTTTTTTATCATACAAGATCTCCAGGGCCCTCACCCCCTCCCTCTCTCCCTCCCTCGCTCCTCTCTCCCACCAACCCCTCTCCCACACCCCCACTACCGCACAAGCTCCCTCTGCCTCCTCCTCTTCCTCTTCCTGGCTGGAAAGATTCTGTGCACACGTGTTGCTGGGTCGCACACCTAGACACTCCTAGACACTCCTAGACACTCCTAGACACATCTAGACACACATAGACACTCTTAGACACTCCTAGACACACCTAGACACTTTTAGACACACCTAGACACTCCTAGGTATACCAAGACACTCCTAGACACTCCTAGACATACCACGACGCTCCTGGACACTCCCGGACACTCCTGGACACTCCTAGATACTCCTATACCTACCTGTGTCTGTGTGTGTGTGTGTTTGGGGGGGGGGGTGGCTTTGGATACATTAACATGCTAATTCCTTCTGTCTTTCCTCTATCCGACCCTCCCCCTCCCTCTCTCCACCTCTACTTCAATCAGGCTGACGCACGACATCAGCCTGGACGGGTTCGAGGACGACGACCTGTCCGAGATTACAGAGATAACGGACGAGCGCGGCGTGAGCCTCAACTGTAACGGCTTGGAACTCAAGGTAAGGCACCCGCAGTGCAGGGTTGCTCCTGCAGGGGGAGTTGCAGCGCACACCATCACTGAAGCTCAGTTAGTCAAGTCAAACATTGTGTGCCCATGAACTTGTCTTAGTAAAGGCAATCTACTGTACAGAAATACAAGGTACAAATACAGACACACCAATGGGTTCGTTTGTCCAAACTGAGGTGAGCGTGTGGATATTAGTATAGTGTAAGAGAGTGTGTGTGTGTGTGTGTGTGTGTGTGTGTGTGTGTGTGTGTGTGTGTGTGTGTGGTGTGGTGTGTGTGTGTGTGTGTGTGTGTGCGTGTGTGCGTGTGCATATGCGCATGCAGGTGTGTGTGTGTGTGTGTGTGTGCATGTGCATGCATTAAGTTTTGTTGTGTATTGTCCGACAAGGTTACGGCATAAGCTGTGTGTGTGAGGTTGTGTGTTAGTGTGTGTGCAGCCTGTGTATAGCCTGATTTCAGGCAGAATTGTCAAGTCTTTACACTGTAGTTCCATTTCCAGTCATTTTGACATTGCCTCCACTCTAACCGCTTTCCATGGGAGAGGGGGATTAGATTTTCCCGAACCAATCACCGGAGACCAACATGTCCGCCTGAATCTAAGACGACTCTATACTGATGCGTAGCCATGCCTACATCGCCCCTGCTGTTTTCTGGGGTTTGAAGAGTTGTAAAAACAAACTATGATTAGGTCCACTGAACACCTTCAAAGCAGAGTGCTGTTCGGATTTAGAAGAGCCGGGATCGCAACGTCTATCTTGTCTCTAGCGGTCGCCATTGTTGTTATTACTCCTCCTTGGTTTTGGCACACAGCTTGCCAACGCTTGACAGCAGCTTAACAACGTTAGTTAGTCCATGGTGCTGATTGGCTAATCCCCTGCGGCGCTCATTGGATAATAATTTTTTTCAGCAGAGAAATCGCTGACCAGACCAGACCAGAATCAGTCCACTCTGTGTGGAGTGGGTGGATTCAAAGGTCTGGACCCAGGCACGCCTCCTAATGCTGCCTGGTTGTTGGCTGGTGCATTCTGGGTAATATGTACAGGATTTCACTAAAAGCTGACTTGACTTCACTGAAGGGTAAAGAGTGACCACCGCTGAAGTCTACCCTGAGAAACAGCGCCATCTCTGGTGAAACAGTGGTTATTTCAGTGTCTCTGATTGGCTGATCTTGTGTCAGGCGACGTCATTTACTATTACAATTAATATTAGTGCTGTGATTGGATCCGTGAGGGCTGTTATCTGCACTGTGCATCTCCCTCTATCCTGGTTTTCCCAAACAGTCAGATTGAGAACCGAGAAGCCTCAGAGAGGTCGTTTAACTCAGATTATATTACTCCAAGTCCTCTTTTCCCTCACTTGTGAAACAGTGAGTAATTGAACTATATAACATACGTTTCCCTGGGAAAGAAGAGAGAGAGGAGAAGAGAGAGAGGAGAGAGGAGAGAGAAGAGGAGAGGAGAGAGAAGAGGAGAGGAAAGAGGAGAGAGGAGAGGAGAGAGGAGAGGAGGAGAGAATAATACTTATTGTCTTACCAAGCAATCCCATACACGTTTTTTAAATGAACTGTTTATAAATGGAAACTAGAGCATGTTAGATGACTTGAAAGTCTAACTGCAGATGTAGTGGGCAGGGGGGTGGGGGGTGGGGGGGTAATAACTCAAAGTAAATGTATTATTCTGTCAAATCGCGCCTCCTCTGTTTCACAGATGAAACCATTATCACCTCCTCCACTGCTCACCTCTACTCCTGTAACCAAGGCAACAGGGTTTTTTGCATTGAATATGGTGGTTTGTGTGTGCGTGTGTGTGTGTGTGTGTGTGTGTGTGTGTTGTGTGTGTGTGTGTGTGTGTGTGTGTGTGTGTGTGTGTGGGTGTGTGTGTGTGTGTGTGTGTGTGTGTGGTGTGTGGTGTGTGGTGTGTGGTGTGTGTGTGTGTGGTGTGTGTGTGTGTGTGTGTGTGTGTGTGTGTGTGTGTGTGTGTGTGTGTGTGTGCACATGCGTAGAGGATGGGAGCTGTTCTAATATTTATATTATCCACATGTATTCTTTCACTGAGACCTGTCAGTCTCAATAGTCATGCGTGCTCTGTGTCTTCCTCTCTCTACCTTGCTCTCTCGCTCTCCCCCTCACTCAAACTCTGTTTAATCTTTATGTACAGTCAACATTTTTCGCTGTGCTAGTGTTTGTGTTTGTGTTTGTTTGCCGTGTTTTGCAAGTGTAAGCAAAGCTCAGGCTTGCGTGCGTTGCGTTCCCACTTGCACTGGGATAGCATAACCCCTGGCCTGCTGAAGTAATGCCATTCATCACACATTGAAATAGGGCTGAAGAATTACTTGGAATATTATTGAAATCGCAGTATGGCCAAGCGCAATATCCAAATCGCAGCAATGTTTTGATCAGGGTATAATGTAAAGGTAAATGTATACCATTATAACTGGAGTACTGTAGTGCCATGTAGAGATGCTCTGACCTACATTTCTTTCACCAGATGTTATAAAACATGTTTGTTTGGTACAGACCCCAACAAATATCACATCATGGTAGTTATTTTTTTGTGAAAATGACAATTGTCATGCAAAAATTATCACTCCTACAAAAATGTATAAATAAATAAATACAAAAATTAAATCACAATGTGATTTCTTTACCATATCATTCAGCCCTACATTAAATGACATGCAGGGTTATATGAGATATGTTTTTGTAAGGACATGGCAGCACATCTGGCCAGGCTTCAAGTGATCCGTTTGTTGGGTCTGAACCACAGTGGTACGGACCAATCAGTGTCCTATGAGGTGGTTCATCCAATCACCTGCCAATAATTTTTTCTTTCTTCCCAGATGGTTCTGTGTAACCAACCACCCGGTTCAGTTGGTTGGTTACACAGAACCATCTGTGTAGCACAGGTTAGCACATTGTTGGGTTGACCAGGGAGGTGACAACGTTGCTCAGAGATCATGTGGGGGTGGGGGGGAAGAAAAAAAAAAAGACTACAGTGAAGATCTAAAGCGTTAGAGTCAATGGGAGATATTCAAAGTAAGTTTTTTGCTTGTGCTATACTTGTTTATCTATAACGTGATCAAGCCCAATTCTTGGTATGTCCAAAGCGTATAGATCCGTCCCTTCGTAATTTGACGTTTGTGAAACCAGGAGGGTTTTTTTTTTTTAAATGTGCTTTGTTTGAAGCTTGTCCCAATTTAGGGAGAGAACAATCTGACATCTGTTAAGTCATGTTAATGGATAATCATCATAATGCAGAGAGAGGGTAGTATTACAAAAGTAAAATAAACCTACCTGCTAACCAGCTCAAATTGAGACTAGCACACGCCAACGTCCCAAAACACATCACTACTATGAGCGCACCACACAAACGCAGGGACAGAGCGGAACAGCAGTCACACCTCGCTGGGCTGTTTGGTGGTCCGTGCCATATCCTCCCATCCCAGTAACATCTCCGGGCTAACCTCATTATTGTCTGTAACATCATTAACCCCAAACCTTACCATGCAGACCTTTATTGAGAGACTCACATTCAATCAATGAGGCAAGGAGCCAGGCTTAAAGAATTGATTTGCGTGTTTTATTTTATTATTGGTTGTTTTATTGTTATTTTGAACTCGCTTGACATGAGCAAATATTTTTTATGTATTTAGAGATATTTAGAAGTAGGCTTACTGCACTGGTTTGGTTGTTTTTTTCAATCCTACCTTACCTTTTCAGTCAAATGCTCTGAACAAACATTTGTCCTACAAACACTTATTCTTAGGGTGGAAATTCTAGACAGTTCAAATATAGATAAGGGGAAACACACACACACACACACACAAAGCAGAAGTCTGTGCTAGTGTATCAAGTGATGACCTCATCTCAGTCCTCATGGGATTGTGTCAGATGTGTCTTATCTCATCAATAATGGACGTCCACGTCACACAGCACAGGCGTGGTCACTCTCTGCCTCTCTGTCTCTCTTGCTCCCTGTCTCTGTCTCTGTCTGTCTGTCTCTCTCTCTTTCTCTCACTCTGTCTTTGTCTCTCTGTCTCTCTCACTCTACCTCTGCCTCTGTGTGTATGTATGGATATACATTATACAGTATATACAGTATAGTATATATTATATATATATATATATATATATATATATATATACAGTATATAGATACATATATAGATGTATAGATATATGTGTCAGTTAATTAATGAGTTTTATTGCTTCTCCTGGAGGTAAAATATGTAAGGTTAGAGGTCACTATAGCTGCTGGTGCAGAGGTCAAAGGGAAGTGATGTCCCTCACAGAGATCGCCACTGACTGCATACATGAACACTTATTAAGGCCACAGGTTGTGTGTGTGTGTGTGTTTGTGTGTGTGTGTGTGTGTGTGTGTGTGTGTGTGTGTGTGTGTGTGTGTGTGTGTGTGTGTGTGTGTGGTGTGGGTTCCAGGGGCGTGGCCCTATATGTATAAGACATGGGCGTGGGACGTGTGGTGTTTTATTAGCTTCAGTGTAGCAGCAGCGTCAGCCTCATATAGAGTCTTTGTGTCGAGCTGGGGTCACGCTAAGGGACACGCAATTACATTAGCTGCTCACTTTGCGCGTTTAGACACACACACACACATCCATGCGTGTATGCGTGCATTGATGCACATAAACACACACACACACCCTGCAGAGCAGTATTGTTATTATTATGTTAACGTGTTCGATTGTTATATTATGGTTTGTATGAAGAAGCAAAGAATATCAATAAAAATAGGGAGGATGAGAGAAAGAGAGAGAGAGAGAGAGAGAGAGAGAGAGAGAGAGAGAGGAGAGGGAGGGGCGGGGAGAGAGGGGGAGAGAAAGAGCAGAGAGAAGAGAGAGAGAGAGGGGCGCCCAAGCCCAGCAAAACATTGACTGGGAGGAAAAGGAAACCTATTTCCATGGCAACAGTGTTTCTCCTCACCTACCGCGTACGTCACGGACGAAAATAAATGCAGTGTCGAAACTTGAGCCATACGGCCCTTACACCCACACACTGACACACACAACACAACACGCACAAACACACACACACACGTACAAACACAACACATGCATAACAATTAAACCACCCCCACTGATGCTGTCCACGTCACACACCCCAGACCCCCCCCCTCCCTCCGTAGAGCAACAGAACTCTTGTTTTACATCACAACACTTTTTCACAACATATGAAAGTTTACCACAGAATGCCAACGGCTCCAGCAGGGGACCATGTGATCACTGGGATGTGTCTGGTTGGGGACTGTGTGTGTGTGTGTGTGTGTGCGTGTTATATCTGTTGTGTTTTTCTCTGTTTTTCCCTATATTGTGTGTGTGTGTGTCTGTGTGTGTGTGTCTTTGTCACATACAGTGTGACAATACACTGTTGCTGTTTCTAGTGTTGTCTAGTTCTCATCTGACCTCAGATTTCCAGACAAACTGACTCTGCTTTGAATTTTTTTATCACCCCTCCAAAACATGAGCCTAGTCAGTCCTGAGCTCTGGGTAAGATAATGCTAAATACATATTATCAAGATAGCATTAGCATAGCGTAGCGTTCCTGCAATGCCTGTGTACATCAAGACAGAATTTCTTCGAACATAGTAGTTTATTTCCATACAAATTTAGGCCTATTACCTCCAACACTTGGCAACTTACAATGCAACACCTAGCTTATTGATACTGATACTGATACTCAGTTATTGAGACTGATCCCAAATATATTTTTGTTTAACTTAAATCATCATATTTAAATACATTATTTTTGCACTAACTATCTCACACAAATAGTTTGTTTATAATACATACATAGTATAGAATTTGTTTTTTTCTTTCTTTTTTTTCTCCATCAAACTTGTTGGTCAACCTTGACTTTGGGGAACTGTTGTGGTTGGATGAAGCTGAGCGTCCAATCAGGGGACACCTCCCCGGCAGTTTCTCCTTGGCCTGTCCCCGCCCCCACCGAGTTCTGTCTCCTAGCAACAGGGTCTGGGCTGCCTCCATCTCCCTCTCTCCCTCTCTGTGTCTCTCTGTGTGTGTGTCTCTCTCTTTCTCTCCGTTCTCTCTCTCTCCCTCTCTCTCTCTCTCTCTCTCTCTCTCTCTCTCTCTCTCTCTCCCTCTCTCTTAAAGGAGCCATAGCTTAATTGAGGTCATAAAGCATTAGTTGCTGGCTCAGGAGGATCCACCACATTAGAAGCCATCGATCTCACGCAGGTGAAGAGGTGAAGCCTTGAGGAAGGTGGGTGAGAACCGGAGAGCGATCGGGAGAAGGATTAATGGAGTATGGATTGAAAGCAGTGGGGGTTTTCCATGTGCTAATTTTCATAGCATGCCTGATATGATGATAAGTGTGTGATAAGTGTTGTACATGTGAAAGACGTAACCCCGGGGGCTGTGATTCTGAATGAAGTATGTGTAGCGGGGACAAGGAGGGGCGAAGGACAGGGTGTGAGTCATCCTAACAGCGTACTCACACTCACGACGACTCGGATCAGATGTTTGCGAGGGCTCAGGGTGTGGGAGGAACGTAGGTGGACTTGGAGGTGATGGATGGATGGATGGATGGATGGATAGTTATTGGAAATCAGATTTCCGATTTCAAAGGCGTGATATGCAGGGATATTACATTATGATTCCTTAGGGAAATATCGACTGGCTCACAGAATCTACTATTGCATAAAAATAGTCCAGGCATTAGACTTCTGAACTCATCCATTTGTATGCTGTGACTTCAACGCAGGCTATTGGAAGAACTGTTGTAAAATATTGACTTTCTAAACCACAAGGCTTTATGATTTCATATTGATAAAGTATGTACATGTTTAACTGATAATAACACACACACACACACACACACACACACACGAATAATGCCTACATTTAAAACACACAGGAGCGTTTTCATGTCGTATATCAACATATTTACTGTTCACGTTGTGCTTCTTTTGTCATTCTTTGGATGAAGATGTGATGTTTTCATCCAAACCTTACTTTAAAACACTTCATTTCACTGTAATGAAACTCCTCAATTTTAGCTCCTGGATCTAGACAATGAAAACAATGATGGGAATCAAATTTAATCGAAACATTGAAATTACACATCCTGGCACTGATTGTATACATATCTGTACATACTTACCGTATATACATCCAGTATATACTTACTAAAATGGACAGTCCACATAGCACAACCACATGATCTGTTGCTATGTGTTGGTAATTAGTATGCATTGGCTCCTGAGAGAGAGAGAGAGAGAGAGAGAGAGAGAGAGAGAGAGAGAGAGAGAGAGAGAGAGAGAGAGAGAGAGAGGTGGTGGCGAGAGGGCAAGAGAGAGAGATGGTGGAGAGAGGGAGAGCGAGAGAAATGGTGGAGAGAGAGAGATAGATGGTGGGGAGCGAGAGAGAGAGAGATGGTGGAGAGCGAGCGAGAGAGAGGGACCTGGGATTGTATAATGACTGTGATTTATGTGCACTACATACAAATGTGGTGCTAGCATCACAGACTGAGGCCTGAATCCCTACTGTTGCTAGTTATTGTAGATTGAATACACAATACATTGTTGTTGTTTTGTTGAAGATAGGCAGTTGGGTCGGTTTAAAAAACGACACCATTTTGTCGTTACGATAATAATATTTGAATCCCTAAAATATGCCTTATCCTACACAGGCTTGTGGGTCCTTGTGTACCTGGTGTTGTCTTCATGGTCTTCAAGGTGTTTCTATTTCAAGACCTGTCTTCTTTATTATCCTCTGTCTTTGAAGATTGGTAAAAGGCAGGGATTTGTCATTCTGTGTATTAGGGTGTGTGTGGCCGTGTGTGTGTGTGTGTGTGTGTGTGTGTGTGTGTGTGTGTGTGTGTGTCTGTCTGTGTGTGTGTGTATGTGTTTGTGTGTGCGTGTGTTTATCTCAGGAATAGATATACAAAGTATAGACATTTGTGTGTGACTCATAGTTGCTCTGGAAATAGGCATTAGTCAAATGCTGTTCCCCTCACTCTGAGTTTCACACCCTCTCTCTCTCTCTCTCTCTCTCTCTCTCTCTCTCTCCTCTCTCTCTCTCTCTCTCTCTCTCTCCCTCTCTGCTTCTCTGTCTCTCTCTGCCTTTCACTCTTTAAGCAGCTTAGCCATACATGTGAGGGTGTCAGGCTGGATAGAGCTGCCCTCTAATTGTCTCTCCTCTCCGATACCATCATCCAGACGTCCTTCGCTGATTCTTCCCTCGCCTCTCTCTCCACCTCCTTTCTGGTCTCGCTCGCTCTCTGCCTCTCTGTGTCGCTCTGACACTGCTTGCTGTCGTTGTTGTTGTTGTTGTTTGTTTCAACCGACTGACGGACAGGCGTGCGCTGAAATTCCCCCCCCCCCTTCCAACAGGGTCACATGAGGCGGGGAACCAGTGGCATGTCCGGGAGGGCGGAGCTGGGTGCCGTCGGCCACCTCCAGGCGGAGATGCTGCATTTGGAGCTCATCGACGGGGCGGACGGTTACCGCGGCGACACAGAATCCTCCAAGGCACCGGCTGTGGCACCGCCCCCGGCGACCAAGGACTCCGGCGCACCTGTTACCATGGACACCTACCGGCCCAAGAGACCCACGACCCTTAACCTCTTCCCGATCGTGCCACGCACTCAGGTGAGCCCCTATTAACCCCATCTTCACCACCTCCCCCCCGTGTCTCCCCTTTTTCCGTCTCCCTCCCACCTCCATACCTCCCTTTGCTCACCCCAGTGTTCCTGTGACCCCGCCTGTGTGTTGTTGACCTCCACTTCGGATGGCTGAGTGCCCTGGTCATTGATTTAACACTAAAGACGGTGGAGCCATGGGGGACGGGGCATGAGATAGCATGAGGCATCTATCATTCATGTCGTGGTCAGAACAGTCACGGTGCAGAATATGAACCAGTCTTTCCACACAACACATCATGGATATTGTATGAATGGAAGTGTACGTGAGATGACTGAAATCATGCATGTGAATATATTCTGTGTGCTGCTCTGGCATGTGTGTGACTGGCAGGACAATAGCTGTTGTTGTAATGAGAGAGAGAGAGAGACAGAGCGAGAGAGAGAGAGAGAGAGAGAGAGAGAGAGAGAGAGAGAGAGAGAGAGAGAGAGAGAGAGAGAGAGAGAGACAGAAAGACAGAGAGAGAGAGAGAGAGAGAGAGAGATGCTGTTGTTCTTGGTGCCCATCTCCGTTTGTGTATAATGGCTGCCAGAGCTTGTGACTGTGTGTGTGTGTGTGCGTGTGTGCGTGTGTGTGTGTGTGTGTGTGTGCGTGTGTGCCTGTGTGCATGGGTTTGCCTGTGTGTGCGCCCGTGTGTGTACACAGTGAGCTGTCGTGACTGTGAAGTATAAAGGAAATAATTGCTCTGTAACATCACCAGGATGCATTGGACAGCACCCCAACTCGCCCGGCCCTGTCAAGACTGATAAGCGTCGCCGTGTGGGATCAAACTATTACGTAAAAATCACTTGACAAAGAAAAATGAAGAAACTAGACGCCTGATCACATGTCGATTTTCATATATCCGAGATCATTGTCCTCACTTTCAACTGTAGTAGTGATGGAAACGGCAGCATCTAAATTTAACACACTGCATTTGAACAGGCGTCTCAAAAAGTGCATGATTCAGTTAGCACCTCTGCTGCCATGGTTACATGTTTTGCCGTTCACGTTGTACATTCGAGCAGCGAGTGTGCCAAAGCCCACACAGCCGATACGATAACACATGAAGGGTTGTATGGCAAGCTATTTTGGACAAAAAACAGTGATGTATTAGAAGTAAGAGATGTCTTTTTAAAGATAATGAAAAATAGATAGTATAAATACACATTGAAAGAAGCGAAACGTGACAATATGGGAAGTGGCCTCACATGCTGAAGGTAGGTTTACTCTCCCCACCCTCGCTGTCCCCCAACACAGACGGCAGACGGAAGCACGCAGGGCTGATTCATTTAATATTAATGGCCGGATTGTGTGGAGCAAACAATGGATGCTTTGTCACGTGTTTAAATGTGACTTTGGACAATATTTACAGAGCCTCAAATATGGCTTACGCAAATAGTTGAGTCGTTAGTACTCACTGTTATTCGCTAAATACATAACACCTGCCTCGTCCTTTAATAGCTTTGAAATAACTGTGTTTGTGTTGCAAGTATGAAAAGTAGTATAAAAAAGGCATTGAATGAAACTGTCATGACATTACCACAACCATATATGTACTAGGGGTTGCACGACTTCTGATTTTTTCAAGTCGACTTTTCTATCAATAAAGTCGACGTAACGTTGACGCGTCGTTGATGACGTCATCACATACACACGCACGCAAAAAACACAAACAGAATGGGCTGTCCAAAAAAAAAAAGCACGGGTATCCTTCTGTGCAAACTTTTTCAACTTGCCAGCTACTTTTAAAATGACCAAGCCAAAATGATCTACCTACACTAAAAATGCTAAATATATCCCCAGTATACTTCATATAAAGGGGGGGGGGGGATTAGTCGACTTTTCTGTGCAAGCCCTAATATGTACATGTGTGTATATACCGGTATATATACATGTATATAAACCCATGACCATGTCAAGCGAATAAACGATTATGTAATGATCAGAGGGGAATTGCTCAGTGAGTATACGGTCATCTTCCTACCCGCTGGCATTTCTTAATACAGGACAGTCTTGCTAAATATTTGCTGTATAAATAGCACTATGAATAACAGAGTAAAGTAGGAGTATTATAGAGTGTCTATACAGTGTATACATACAGTACATATAATAGCGGGTCTATACGGAACAGAAAATCACATCGTCTTGCGTGGCTGCATTGCTTAACTCTTCCAGGTCAGTGCATTGACCAAATGGTCAGATATTCATTTCTGTCTGCATGGTTTGGCCGGGGCATGGCCACTATTGCAGAAGTGCAACTCACTGTGCAGCTAGCTAGCTCTGAGCTGAGCCGTCCTCTCCCTCGATGCCAGGCCCTCACCAGACACTGCTGATTGTGGGTGATGGCCTGTGAATGGGAGGTGGGTGAGGTGTTTAGTGTCATAATCAAATAGCACCCGGCGGTGCTTTCAGAATGCAGCCAAATCCCGTAGCTCAGCGTGAACACTCACTCGTAATTGGAAGCTTCGCAAATCCAGGTCATGCTGGCAGAGGCTGTTGCTTTGTGAATGACTTGAAAAAACAGAACAGACAGCAGATAAACAGACAGAAAGTAATGCAACAGCAAGCAGACAGACAGAGCGACAGACAGGCAAGAACTATGAAATCATGTATAGAACACCAGACAGACAACCCAGGAGGTGACAGACATGTAACTGAGGCAGACAGACAGACAGATAGACAGGCAGACAGAGCGTGTATGTATGCTCAGAACAAGGACAAGAGAAGCAAAGAGAGAGACATCCAATGCAGGAAGACAGACAATGCACCAGGGGATTAGCCAGACATACAGACAGACATGCACCCAGACAGGCAGGCGGGGAGACAGACAGACAGACACGACAGGCAGGTAGGCAGTCAAGACATGCCACCAGGGAAGCAGGCAGACATGCAGAGAGAGATGGAGTGACAGAGAGGGATTGGCGTACAGACAGGTGGGCGTACAGTCAATCTACTAGAGGAGGGATCCCTCCTGGCCTAATCCAAATACAATCCTAATCCCGAATCTGCCACCACTTCCCAAAACATGGTCCGCCTGTCTATGTCCCTGCTCTGTGTGCAAAACGACGGAACAGGGCACCGACGTACCCCAGATACCAACAGAAACATGCACCATGTTATTCAGATTAAAATGGTGATTCTCTTTCCTGTATGGGATGCTAAGGCTCACTCTCTCTCTCTCTCTCATCTGAGACCACTGGCTGACAATGACACTGTCCCTGTCTGAAACACACACGCCTAATATGGGCGTCATGACCTCTGAGTCATGTCATTCAGACACACACACACACACACACACACACAATACTACGCACAGACAAAAGCACTATTCTGACTCATAGCTCTGCTGTGGATCAGGATGCGAGTGAAGCTGTGTCCCCCACGTCCCCATGTCCCCCACAACAAGCGTGTGTTCCTCAGAAAGGTCACCGTGTAAACACAGAGCACAGGCATCGTCGCTCCCCACTGCTGCATCACTGGTCGCTGGGTTGCCATGGCTGCCAGGCGCATCCCTGGGTGTGAGTCAGCAGGGGCACGCTTGGCATCGGAGGAGGATACTGATCGTATTTTGGGGGGGGGGGGATTAGTCGACTTTTCTGTGCAAGCCCTAATATGTACATGTGTGTATATACCGGTATATATACATGTATATAAACCCATGACCATGTCAAGCGAATAAACGATTATGTAATGATCAGAGGGGAATTGCTCAGTGAGTATACGGTCATCTTCCTACCCGCTGGCATTTCTTAATACAGGACAGTCTTGCTAAATATTTGCTGTATAAATAGCACTATGAATAACAGAGTAAAGTAGGAGTATTATAGAGTGTCTATACAGTGTATACATACAGTACATATAATAGCGGGTCTATACGGAACAGAAAATCACATCGTCTTGTGTTGCTGCATTGCTTAACTCTTCCAGGTCAGTGCATTGACCAAATGGTCAGATATAAATTTCTGTCTGCATGGTTTGGCACAGGCATGGCCACTATTGCAGAAGTGCAACTCACTGTGCAGCTAGCTAGCTCTGAGCTGAGCTGTCCTCTCCCTCGATGCCAGGCCCTCACCAGACACTGCTGATTGTGGGTGATGGCCTGTGAATGGGAGGTGGGTGAGGTGTTTAGTGTCATAATCAAATAGCACCCGGCGGTGCTTTCAGAATGCAGCCAAATCCCGTAGCTCAGCGTGAACAGTCACTCGTAATTTGGAGCTCGCAAATCCAGGTCAGCTGGCAGAGGCTGTTGCTTGTGAATGACTTGAAAAAGAACAGACAGGCAGATAGACAGACAGATACAGTATGCAACCAGGCAAGCAGACAGACAGACGGACAGACAGGCAAGACATGCAAACAGGTAAGAACACAGACAGACAACCCAGGAGGACAGACATGTAACTAGGCAGACAGACAGACAGACAGATAGACAGGCAGACAGGCAGGTAGGTAGACAGAACAAGACAGGGAAGCAAAGAGAGAGACACCAATGCAGGAAGACAGACATGCAGCCAGGGAATTAGACAGACATACAGACAGACATGCACCCAGACAGGCAGGCGGGGAGACAGACAGACAGACAGACAGACAGACAGGCAGGTAGGCAGTCAAGACATGCCACCAGGGAAGCAGGCAGACATGCAGAGAGAGATGGAGTGACAGAGAGGGATTGGCGTACAGACAGGTGGGCGTACAGTCAATCTACTAGAGGAGGGATCCCTCCTGGCCTAATCCAAATACAATCCTAATCCCGAATCTGCCACCACTTCCCAAAACATGGTCCGCCTGTCTATGTCCCTGCTCTGTGTGCAAAACGACGGAACAGGGCACCGACGTACCCCAGATACCAACAGAAACATGCACCATGTTATTCAGATTAAAATGGTGATTCTCTTTCCTGTATGGGATGCTAAGGCTCACTCTCTCTCTCTCTCTCATCTGAGACCACTGGCTGACAATGACACTGTCCCTGTCTGAAACACACACGCCTAATATGGGCGTCATGACCTCTGAGTCATGTCATTCAGACACACACACACACACACACACACACAATACTACGCACAGACAAAAGCACTATTCTGACTCATAGCTCTGCTGTGGATCAGGATGCGAGTGAAGCTGTGTCCCCCACGTCCCTGTTCTCCCACAACAAGCGTGTGTTCCTCAGAAAGGTCACCGTGTAAACACAGAGCACAGGCATCGTCGCTCCCCACTGCTGCATCACTGGTCGCTGGGTTGCCATGGCTGCCAGGCGCATCCCTGGGTGTGAGTCAGCAGGGGCACGCTTGGCATCGGAGGAGGATACTGATCGTATTTTGGGCGACGGAACGTCGTCACGCCTCTCTCTCTCCATGGAGATACCTCTCTCTCTCTC
>PIJE02001078.1:128778-147380 GCA_002895965.2 Coryphaenoides rupestris | reverse complement strand
CTGGGTGTGAGTCAGCAGCAGTTCAATAGTATTCCGATAGCGACGTCGGGAGGATATTGATCGTATTTTGGGCGACGGAACGTCGTGCCTCTCTCTCTCCATGGAGATACCTCTCTCTCTCTCTCTCTCTCTCTCTCTCTCTCTCTCTCTCTCTCTCTCTCTCTCTCCTCCTCTCCTCTCTTCTCTCTCTCCTCTCTCTCTCTCTCATGGAGATACCTCTCTCTCTCTCTCTCTCTCTCTCTCTCTCTCTCTCTCTCTCTATCTCCCCCTCTCTCTCTCTCTCTCTCTCTCTCTCTCTCTCTCTCTCTCTCTCTCTCTCTCTCTCTCTCTCTCTCTCTCTCTCTGTCTCTGCCCACGTCTCCATGCCTTTAACAACACATTATGCACACAAACACACACACACTAACACAGATGCACATAACATCCAAATCACTAAACATAACAGATATACTGTATATATACTGTATATGCAAATAAACAATTCTTGACAACATCGAATTAACAATGTTTGACAACATCTGATGACGTGAATTTTAGAATGACAATGAATCCCCCTTATCCCAAGTTTGCAAAAATATGCAAAATCGTACATCTAAGATTTTGCATATGGTCTGAGCTGCGGCCCAGAGACACACAGAGTATCAGCGACAACCTCAGGCTTATTCTAATACGGATGGATGGAGATAAGGTTGAAAATCGACTAAGTTATCCTTTCAGGAGGTTTTCAGGCATTAGTTATTCTGGGCTAAAGTTGATTTGAAGGGAAAAAAACATCAAAAAACCAAAATATATATATTCCATGAAAGTTGTGAAGACCCATCACCTTTTACTGTTTAACCGCTTAGAAACACACAAGCGCCTATTGTGAAAATGAATTGTGAACTACTCTCGAATGCAATAACCCCCCAACTCCAAAACGGTAGGGAAGAGAGTATGAGAGAGAGCATGTGAAGTATAGAGCGCTGAGAGTAGTATTGTGTAAGTTGTGTCTCTTTAACCAGAGCTTTCACCATGAACTATTAGTTCAGTCAGTTACACTCTTGTTACATCTTTGTGTGACTTTCATCACATTGCCGCTGTCTCACAACAGTCCTCATTGTTTCCCTCTTCGCCAGGACACATTAAACAACAACTCTTTTGGGAAGAAATACAGTTGGCAGGAGAAGGTTTCGCGTTCGTCCTCCCCTCAGAAAACAGGTGAGTTATTTCTCCTCACTAGCAGTAGCAGGCAGTAGGCTGTGTGTTGCCAAGTCAATCTGCCTGTGGATTGGTTTACATCACACCGGTTTGCGACAAAAGAAAGCGAGAGATTTAGACTTTGACTTGGAATGCAGCCGACTGTCATTATTTCTGGGGATTTTGTGCGGTATAATGATACGTGTGGTGGATCATGTTACATGCCGGTCTCTGCCGTGCTAAAGTAAGCCTAGCCTCGGTGTAAAGCTGCCGTCTGCGCTGAACAGCCAGCCGGGGCTTAGCTAGCCTGGAGCTGTCACATCACGTTGCTCCGGACATTGCCGTTCAGATGACTCCAACCTCAGAGTATTGTGTCATGTCATGTGAGGCCTAGTTATGTCACTTTGTACACTGACACTGTACAAACACACACATATACACAGTATACACACACACACGCACACACAGTATACACACACACACACGCACACAGTATACACACACACACACACAGACATACACACACACTCATAGAAACAGACACACACACACACAGTGCCTGCTAACAGTGATTTAAAAAAAGATGCTAAATGCTACAATACCTTTAAAAAGTACAAATTGGAGGATATTCAAATATAATCTGCACATGCTCTGAGGGGAGATGCAAGGCCATTCGCAAACCATGCCTCCCCCTGTAGATAGGGCTGCAAATGATGTCATCGCAGGGCTTCTGAATATGATGAGCAATAGGGATTTAAGCGCTAATCCTGCCGTTGGTTATCTAATGTCCATGTGGTGTCTTCCTCCTGTCTGTGCTTCTCTCTCTGTCTGTCATTCTGTGTGTTGTGTGTGTGTGTGTGTGTCTGCTTCTGTGTTGGGGTCTGGTGGTTCGGTTTGGTTCTTGTTTGATTGTTCTGCATCCTCACGATCTTGTTCTCTGTTACCCCGTGTGTGTGTGTGTGTGTGTGTGTGTGTGTGTGGTGTGTGTGTGCCACCATGTCTGCCCCCCAACCCGCTTCTGCGTGTGCATGTGTGTCGCGCCTGTGCGTCTGTGCGTGTGTGTGTGTGTACGTGCACGTGCTGTGCGTCACCCTGGCCCTCTCCTTGCTCTGGGTGTGTCTCACTGCCGCCACGGTGTATGTGCTCCTGGCTTTTTTGGTCGCGTGTTTGTCGCTCCGCGTGCCCCCCGCTCCCTCTCCCACTCCCGACCCTGCCCCCCCTCCCGCAGGTGAGGTCACCCCCCCCCACGAGCACAGCTGCCTGAGTGACGAGGACAAGATGCAGGGCGGGGGGGCGCAGACCAAGGACCGCGGCACGTCCACCGACGCCCCCTGCAGGCACGCCGGCCACGCCAAGAAGCCCCCGCAGAAGCCCCCGGCGCCGCCCCCTCCCCCTCAGAACTACACGCCGGGGCCCCTGCACCCGTCCGGGGCGGGTGCAGGTGGAGCACCGCCGCCCCACCGGGAGAGGATCCGCTACCACACGGACGTGCGCCTGGAGCCCACCGAGGAGATCTACCTGACCCCAGTGCAGCGCTCGGCCGACGCCCTGGAGCCCCCCGCCGACAAGGAGCGGCCCTTCCTGTCGCAGCAGGCGGAGCAGGGCCGCATGTCCATCAGCTCCGACACCGAGGGCCCGCCCCCTTACCAGCCGCTCCCCGACCGGACGAACCCCGCCATCCACGAGGAGGACCGCCCCGACCACCGGCGGCCCCCGCGGCACGGCTGCCGCTACGAGGACGAGGACGAGGAGGAGGACGAGGAGGAGGAGGTCTACGTCCCACCGCCCTCCTACGCCTCCTGTGTGGAGGCCCTCATCACGCCCGGACACACGCCCGCGCCGGGCCGCAGCCCCCAGGCGGAGGGGGGTGAGGCGGGGGCGGAGGCGGAGGCGGGCATGGCGGCGGGCTGGGGCGCCATGGCGGTGCTGCGGGGGGCCGGGGTGGGCGTGGAGTACGTGGACGCCACCGCCAGCGACGACAACTGCGGCGCCGGCGAGGAGGACGAGGACGTGGAGCGCTTGATGATGGACGGCAGGAGGCGGCGAGGGAGGAGGAAGGACGGGGAGGCGGGGGAGAAGGGGGGAGGAGGAGGAGGAGGAGGAGGGGGGAAAGCCACCGCCCCTCCCCTGTCCAGGACTGCCCTGAGCTCGGAGGCCAGCGGGCTGTCGTACGACTCGGTCAAGTACACGCTGGTGGTGGACGAGCACGCGCAGCTGGAGCTGGTCAGCCTGCGCCACTGTTACCACGGCTACAGCGACGACAGCGACTCGGCCACCGTCTACGACAACTGCGTCTCCTCGCCCTACGAGTCGGCCCTGGGGGAGGAGTACGAGGAGGAGGAGGAGGAGGAGGAGGGGGAGGGGGTGGTGGGGGCCGGAGGTGGCAGAGGGGGAGGGGCCAGGAGGGAGGCCAAGGCCTGCCTCTCGGACGAGTCCACCCCCGACGGGGACCTCCACTTCTCCAAGAAGTTCCTCAACGTCTTCATGAACGGCCACTCGCGCTCCTCCAGTAAGTCCATGATGACTCAGTGTTCGATAGATATTATATGTCAATCATTATGTGTAGCTAGATTACATAGAACTGGAGTCACAGTTGCACTTACAGAGTTTACATTTTTGGAGACCATTGACTTGCAATATGAAATATAATAATCAAAGCAGTGTAGCAGCAGCCAGACAACATGTTATTGGTCCCAGTCAGAGTAAGGGAGGATGAGTTGACTAATTCAGCCAATCAGAGAATAGAGCGCAGTCATCTGATATGGTACATCCCTATGGGATGTATCACTGGTGAGCCTGGGACTACACACAGATCCAGATAGTTCTGTGTTCTGAGTTTATCACAATGAAAGGCCCCTAGTGCGATCACAGAGAGGATAGACACAGGTGTACCCCATTGTGTTGTGTGTACGTGTCTGTTCATGAGTGCAGACAACAAGATGGGATACATAGCTCTACATTGTCAACACCGGGCCCGTTGGCACATTTATGCGGCGCGATCCATAATTAATGGAACGAGTTACACCTGTGTTTACCCCTCAATGACACGGAAACGCCTCGGCTCCAAAACCCCACAGTGCAGCACGGGAAAAGTTGGCATTTATTCATCGTTCGGCTAAACCAGCCGAGGAAGCTTCTCCGGGGAGGATATGGGTAATACACGATCGCCAGTTTTTATACCCTATTAAAGGCTGATGAATAGCTCCTGAATACTTTAACGCAGATAATTGTCCCGCATTTGGGTCACTTGAGATCCGTAAGCCGTGGCTAATGGGCCTAATCCCCCCCTTGCTTGGAGTCAGTGGGGGAAGAAGTACTCTTTTACTTAAGTCGTCTTTTACTTAAGTAAAAGTAGTAACACCACAATGTAGAAGTACTCTGTTACTCTGTTAAGTCCTGCATTAAAAATTTTACTTCAGTAAAAGTACAAAAGTATTCGCATCAAAATATGCTTAAACTACCAAAAGTAAAAGTGCTTATTATGCATAAAGGGGCTATTTCACTTATAGAAAATAAAAATACTCAAGTACAAGTACCTCAAATGTGTACTTAAGTACAGTACTTGAGTAAATGTACTTACTAGTTACTTTTCCACCACTGGTTGTTAGGCAGCGTTGCAACGTGTAAGGCAACTGCTCTGCCCTTTGACCTGCTCCTGCCACCTCCTCTTTCCCCTCCACCCCTCCCTCCACCCCGCTCCCTCCACCCCCCTCCCTCCCTCCTCAGGTGCCGAGTCCTTTGGGTTGTTCTCCTGTTTGATCAACGGAGAGGAGAGAGACCAGAGCCACAGAGCTGTGTACAGGTGAGCCCCCAGTGCTAGGGTATAGTGGTGGTGGTGGTGGTGGTGGTGTGGTGAGGTGAGGACCCCACCAAAACGCAGGACAACAGCAAGGCAGGTTGTGATCAAACTCCAAAAAAACATGGTGTTTACTACAACCAATACAGGTAACACGGGTAAATGACGAGACGAGACCTCTTACAGAGACACATAAGAGAAATCCTAAATAACAAACAATGCTCCGACAAGGACTGACGGAGATCCAGACTAATATAGGCTACACATGATGAGGGGTGGTTACAGATGAGACAGCTGGGGCAGATAGGACACGTAGGTAGGCATACACAAAGAACTATAAGAACTAGACAGGGAACACAATAGACTAAATCTAGATGATGAACCAAGGCAAAAAGTCACAACCGTGACTCTCTACAGAACCATCTGTAGCCTCGAATAAAACGCAGTGATCGACCGTGAATCTGTCAATCTATCCATCCATCCATCCATTCATCCATCCATCCATCCATCCATCCATCCATTGGAGATTGTTATACAGTTTGCTCAATCTCACGCCCCCAAAATCGTCGACACAGTGCAGGGAAGCAAATAAAAGTCCTCAGTCAGGCTGATGGCTGCATGGCAGGAAGGGAGTCCACCAGGACCAAACAAACAAACAAACAGTTTCATAGCCGTTTTAAAAGTAAGGTATTGTAGTGTAATGTACATATGTCTATTTGAGTCCATTGTGTCTTTTGTTTGATTGTAAAGATTCTTTGTGGGACATTTGGAAATTTAAATACATCTGGTAGTCAAATGTTCAATTATGGTAACCTGGGTGATATATATATTCCCTGAAATGTTTCAGGATATGAGTTTTGACAAACGGTATACGAGGCAAGTGAATCGTCTAGTTTTTGTCCTGATTATCGCACCTAAAAAATGACAACAAGGCAAACAAAACAGGATCTTCCTCCTTGTTTGGCCTCCATGAAGATACTCTTCACACACACACACATTAACGCTTACACTCTCTCTCTCTCAATTCAAATCAATTCAATTTAAACAGCTTTATTGGCATGGGAAACGTACATTTACATTGCCAAAGCGAGTCGTAAATAAAACAAAAACAAAACAAATCTAATTTACAATTGTCGATTTACAAATGTACAATTGCAGATATTCTATAATAAAGAAATGTGTACATGTGTCTGTAAATGTGTCTCTCTCTCTCCTGGGGCGTGCCCTCAGGTTCGTCCCGCGCCACGACGACGAGCTGGAGCTGGAGGTGGAGGACCCCCTGCTGGTGGAGGTGCAGGCGGACGACTTCTGGTACGAGGGCTACAACATGCGCACGGGCACCCGCGGCATCTTCCCCTCGTACTACGCCGTGGAGGTGGCCAAGGAGGAGAGCGACAGCTACAAAGGTAGAGAGACACTGGATGTCACTGGGATACGGTCTAGGTCTAGTGGAGCAACGCCACCTAAATACTTAAAGGGGTCCTATGATACCGCTAGGTGTGAGAGTGATTAGACATTACAAGCTGTTTCAAAATTGTGATTTTGAAACAAAATTGTGATTGTGACATCGTGACATTACAAGTATGTTAATGCTAGTATAAGAATATTACTGGACTGCATGCGGACATTTTGATGGAGACTCACTATAATGTCATAAGGACAATTTTAGTTGCATAGCTAACCAAACGCCCACACCTGGTAATATAATAGGACCCCTTTAACACCTATGTATGTACTATGAGTCTCACTGTATATGGCTCGTTTTGCACAAACTGGGCCAGCACTAGTAAACTGCAGAAAAGTGCCTGTAAGGTTTCAAATCAACACCATGTAGACCGGCCGCGGTATAAATACACTTCTGAAAAACAAATCCGCTTCTGAAACCTTCATCCACTCATGCAAATGAGTTTTCTCATTTGTACCATAAGAAGGCGTAACTCAGTTTTTTGTTTCTGGGCCAGGCTTTGTGTTGCCATCTCCCCGCACAAGTTCTGCCATAACGTAGCAGGACTGCTGGATCCCATATTACAGTAGTATTAATGGGCTTGGACTATGAAGCTGCTGTTCAGTGTAAAGAGAGAGTATAAGAGAAGGCAGAAGAGAGCAAGATCTTGAGAATAAACAACCCCAAAAAAAGCCCACTCCACCATTGAGAAGTGCTGGAATCTACAAAACATAATTTTAGCTCTAAGTGACTAATGAGGATTTCTGAGTGTAACCCTCTTGAACAATAGCGCCTCGTCAATGTGATGGCAAAATATTGACAAAATAGGTTGAAAAATCCCCAAATGAGGGTAGTGCAGTGTATTCCTGTAGTTTTCAAACTAATTGTAGTAATAAGAAATATAATTTCCAGGGGCTACCCCTTTCACGACACTAGCACAATTCATTTTAGGGAGGGAAAATATTAGTTATCTTGGGATGACTAGGAGTTTGGGGGGATTGAAATAATCTGGCTTACTGACATGACATAACAGACATTTTGTTTTCCTCTGCTACAGTTACATCATATGAGTTAGTTCGTGCCATTTTCCACATCATTTGAGTAAACTACATTGTGTGTGTGTGTGTGTGTGTATTGATGATGCCGGCGTTCTGGCGTCGGTGAGCTCATGGCTGGCTTGTCCTGTTTGTTTGCAGCGAAGAGCAACGAGTGGATGGACAGATACCGGATGAAATTCCTGGGCTCCGTCCAAGTGCCCTATCACAAAGGAAACGATGTACTGTGTGCAGCCATGCAGAAGGTATGGGTGTGTGTGTGTGTGTGTGTGTGTGTGTGTGTGTGTGTGTGTGTGTGTGTGTGTGTGTGTGTGTGTGTGTGTGTGTGTGTGTGTGTGTGTGTGTCTGTGTGTGTCTGTGTCTGTGTCTGTGTGTGTGCGCCTGTGTGTGTCTGTGTGCGTCTGTGTGTGTCTAGCCAAATATATTTCTAAAGGGAAATCGTAAAGAGAATCGTCCAGAGAATTTGTGCTGAATTTGTACTTAAATGCTGTGTCCCTCCACCCCCCCCCCCCCCCCATCTGACGACCACCAGATCGCCACCAACAGGAGGATGACGGTTCAGTACAACCCTCCCTCGTCCTGCATCCTGGAGATCGACGTCAAAGGCATCAAGCTTGTGGTCCAGGATGACTACTATGCTTGTGACCAGGTAAAATAGTAAAGCTTTCACTCCTATGCTCTCTCGCTCTCTCTCGACTGCAAACGATGGTTGCTTAAATCACAGCCTTCTTCAGTAGCTTACAGCAAAACCCTGTTTATTCTGGTGTAATGTCGCCCCCATGTGGCAAAGTAAGTTACTGCAGATAAAGATGGCAAACAGAATTTAAACGCTTCCAAGTTCATATTTAGTGTCGAAATATTAACCAGCAATCACAATTCTGCTGTCCATAATGTGTTACATTCTTTTTTTTGGTTTGTATTACATCGTAATCACACAGATGTGTCATTTTCCAGTTGGTCAATTAAAATGTGTAATGTTTTTGTCCACAAGTCCACTGCTTAATGGACCAGCTTTTCAGTGTTGCTGCTGACTCTTTCTTCTGCTGGCAGAGCAATGAGTGCAGCCACTTCTTCCAGCTGAAGAACGTCTCCTTCTGTGGCTATCACCCCAAAAACAGCAAGTGAGTGAGCAGCAAGGAACCTGTCGGCCGTGTTTTTCATCTGAATCTCATATTGTTTCTCTTCATTCACTTTTGATCTGAGCCACTTTTGTGTGGCATAAGTTATCGTTCACACATTTGTTTTAGAGTTCATATTAACGTTCTTAATACAATACATTTGTTGTTTTCTATTTCTTTTGTATTTTATTGAGTGGGGGTGGGTTCTGTTTTTTTACCATTACATGTTGTTTACAGAAAATGTATTATTACCTGCGAGCTGGTCTCAAACGGGGTCCTTCTGTCGTCTATGAGAAGCCTGGTTGGATAGAGCTTCGAGCAGAGCGATCTGATTGGACGGTTGTGTTCTCCGCAGGTATTTTGGCTTCATCACCAAGCACCCGGCAGACCACAGGTTTGCCTGCCACGTGTTTGTCTCGGAGAACTCCACCAAACCCCTGGCCGATTCAGTAGGGTAAGTTCACCACCATCACCACCACCACCACCTCGCCAAGAACCTCCACCATAGCCAGCACCACCATAACCACCATCACAAAACCCATCACCAGCATCACTACCACAAACTCCGACCATCACCACCACCACCACCACCTCCTCTGCTCCACCATGAATAACAATCTCTCCATTTGTTTTTGTGTGTGTGTGCAGGAAAGCCTTCCAGTTGTACTACAAACAGTTTGTGGAGGTCTCGTGCCCGACAGAGGACATCTATCTCGAATAAGCAGAGCAACGCCGCCCTGTACAGTACACCATCTGACACCCATGTCCTAAAATAGACCTTTTGCATGAAGGAACAAACGTTGAAGAAAAAAACCGTTCACTCATTTTACCAAGAAGACACCTTTGAAAAGAAAGCCAGAAGAAGCCAGGGGGAACAGCGTTGACAAGATGGTCTTTTAAAAAGAAGGCAAATATATAAATATCTGTATATGCAAGAGGTGGCCATGCTTGTCCACACAGAATAAAGCACAACCATAGCGTACCAGAGCCTTGGCTGGCTACTGGTTAGCATACAGCCAAGCCATAAGGTCATACAAACCCCTGGGAGTGGACATCTCGCCCCGTGAGAGCATCCGGTTTTCTCTCTGCAGATCAGTCTGGCCTCCATCCCATTGTCTGTCTTTTATTCCAAAAATGTCAAAACGCTAGGACCAATCAGATGTCAGGGGAGGGAGGTTATGTTCATGATGAACAAGAATCGCCGCAGTCTACCAAATTAAAAGAATAATGGTTGGAGTAAAGTGTAGCAAATCTAAACTGTTTTTATCCGAAATTGACTGAATAACGATGTTGAAAGATCAACAGAAATCTGCACGCAAGGCTTTACTCAGAGCAGAATATCTTTTTGCTTTCGGTGTTTTGAACAACGTAAGGCTGCGGACGTATTTGGAAATCGATTACTGCCAAGCCATGTCCAGACTGATATTCAGTGAATATCTGTATGTTCTCATGAGGAATTCCTATCGCTTCCTGACCCTAAACAGCGGGGGGGATTTGGGATGCATTTGGGATTGTGATATTTTGATGGATAAGCACCAGATGCCCTCATGGATCACAGTTGAGGATAAGAGTGTGTTCTAATGTTCTCGTGATCTCCAGGGCCTCAGACTGTGATGCATGACATGGGATGTAGCTTGCTGTGTACTAGACAAAAAAAATGGATGCCAACAGGTTTGTGAACTAATGCCTTTTTGGCAGCTACTATAAGTCATATTACAAAGCTAGGCTAATAAACGTGCATCATTTGCTTAGTAACAGTGAAGCCTTCTGTCTCCTGTTCCCTCTCTCTTTAGTAGAGTAATGCAGGGAAAATCTGGGGTAAAATCGACTGAAATTAACGCTAGTTCTCAGTTTAGACTATTAGCAGTAAATGCATTCTGGTGTAAGATTAATGTTGAGTTACACAACCGCCATCACAGTGTCACACCATGGATAGTGAACACTGTCAACGTGTGAACATTTGGAAGCGACGAAAATGCCTGCCGTCGGTTGGCCGTGGAAACATGATGGTAAAATATAGCGAGTGAGCCTTGAGAGGTGCTAAAAAGAGGGAGACGATACCTCCGTCATTGGATTCTTACTATAGTGCCTGTTCATCTTATCATACGAATATTGTGACCTAACGAACATTGTTAAGCTTTTGATTTGTCATTTTCTTTTTTTCAAGAGTTGAACAGAGAAGTGTTGAGCCATGTCCTCTACATTTAGTTACTGGTGGTGAATCGCCAGGCCAGGCCAAACGGCTGCTTCCACGGGAGCACTCATCACGTTCTGTCCGTAAATTTGTAACAAACTTTTACTTCGATCGCCGTGTATCGGGCAGAATGAGAATGGAAAAAAATTGTTTCATTTATGATGAAAAATGAAAAGATTGGGTTGATTTATTATGAGGAGGAGTGTGTGAGTATGGGATTAACATTGCAGATTTTGCAGAAATACATTTTTGGTTCAGTTTAATCGTGTCACCGGTCCTGTCACCTAATCTTTTTAACAATGAAAACGTCAGCGGGTGATTACAGCTAAAGTTCTCACCATTATCCGTTCCCTTTATCAAAAGCAAATCAGGCGAGGGTGAGGAAGAGTACTGTACAGTATTAACGGGGTGTACAGATATGCCATATATGAATACATAATTTAATAACTGTAATTACAAATATGACAATGTATGGATTCAATATGTAGTATGTGGAAGATACCTTATTTTGACATTTTTTAGGTGTGAATTATTCTTTATTTAAAAACTTTAATGCAGAATGCCTTTGTGTCCTGTTGTTATTTTTGTTTTGTTTTTGTGTTGCTGCCAACACTCAAACAAATAGACCACCTTGGTGTTGGTAAACAATGGTGACGTGTAGAGTGGGCGGGGCCTAGCTGGTGACAGACATGGTCGTCTATGGAGCGGCGGCTGATCGGGAGACAGATCGAGCGCTCAAGGAGTCATTTTGCTAGCAAACGCTTAGCATTAAACAGCATGGCTCTTTCACACAGGTATGTCGACACAGGACAAGGATAGACAAACAAATTAACTCACATTTGGCAATGGGGTCAAGTTGCACTCACTGTGGTGTCAGGCTGTTCTTTTGACAAATATCAATAATATTATAAATATAATACAATATAAAAAAAAATAGAATATAATATAAAAATGTAAGTACTTCCTTTGGGCCATTCCTGTTCTGGCAGCCAACAGCACAGCAAGACATGTTGTCAGTGTTTGTGAGACAAATGTACCCGTCGGGCTACATTGATATTCTGCCACCAGCTGCTGTTTTACTGTTTCTTCGACAGTGACCCACGTTAGCTCCTTAGCGCCTAGCTTAACTTCGATACACCCATGAGAAGGGAAAATAAAATAAATGAAGAGTGCAGATAGATTCGCCTCTTTCTGAACTTTTCATTTTGTTTACTTTCTCGTGGAAGCTCGGAGCTACGCGGGTAACGTGGGTCATTGTCACACAGTCAACAGAGCACGGAGACGCAGCGTTTTCCTCCGCTTTGTTTACTGTTTCTATGACAACTACCCACGTGACCCCATAGCTCGACACCATTATTATTATTATTATTATTATTAATAATAATAATAATAATAATTACAACATTAACGTTTTTATTTATATAATTATTTGAAAGCACGGATAATAACGTCAAACAATTGACAACTCAACTCTGGTCACTATTTGAAGTTTAATTTGTTGTTTATTAAGGTAGTTGTATAAATAAATTAACTTGAACGATGTTTTCCAATGATTTAGTGTCTGCGTGCTGTTCTGTCTCTGATCTGGAGATAACTGTATATTAAATATCTCATGACATATTAAAAGTCAGTGTCACAGGTGGGATTCGAACCCGCCTCACAGTGTCTTTGGTGTCATAAACATGTCATGGGGCTGAAAGGATGAAGCGCTTCTGCACTGAAAAACCCGCTGTGTCCGTGATTTGTTTACTGTTTCTATGACAACTAGCCGCGTTAGCTCTTAGCTTAAGCTAAAAGTAAGGGCGGGGTTGGCCCCGTTGTTATGAATGACGTCACGTTTCATGAACGCGCTTTCTTCCTATGTCCACAGTGATTGGCTGATGGGTCTCTGTCTGCAATTTAATCATAACAATACTGCAGATAGGTTTAGAATTTTTTTGTATTTCTACATAAAATCATTCTATGTAGTTTTAAATTAATTCAAGTAAATTTAAATAAAAAATAATCGTTTTTTAAGACGCCAACACACATACAATAATAATACAATAACAATTTAGAAATAAAATGGTGACTAAATTTCACTGATGAATAGACTCTTAACAAGTCAAGTTCTACGGAGCCCCCCATGTGCAAAAAAGATGGACCATCTTTTTTGCATGTGTTTACTAATTTTAGCAAAAATAGCAAAGAATAGTCGAAATACTGGTCCGCTGATGTGCCATTAACAGATAGGACTGCCACACACAGTCTTCTCTCCAGTCCAGACTACTCTACACCCTTGATAAGAGCTAGTTGGTAGAGGTACATAGTTTACCACCATCTGGCAAATGGTAATGTTTCACATAGGGATTATACTTTACTGTGTAACTGTTACAACACAATGTATACAGTTCAAATAGCATCATTGAACTTTGTCTGTCTATAATGAATTCCAAGTGTAGGTTTTGCATATGCAGTTATACACTTCACCACTAGAGGGAACCCATGTAAACATTTATGGTGCACCCCAGAAACCCCAGTGCAAAATGGTTCCATTCTTTCATTGAACCATTGAACAAATAGAAGGTTATAATTGCTTTATGATTGTGCTCTACAGGACTTTCAGCTTTAGACACCCTATTAAAAGCTAAAATACAAGCCATTTTGACATAAAGGCCAGTTAGAACGGCCAATAAGCCATTGTTGTATACATGCTTATGCTGTATTCATGCTTATTTTCTTATTTTTTATCATTCTGTTTGTACTGTATCGCTATGTAACCTGGCACAAGAATTTCCTTCGGGATAAATAAAGTTCTATTCTATTCTATTCTATTCTATACTATTGTTTATTCCACAGAGTGCGGACCAGCTAACCTCGACAATAGTTTCAAAGCAAGGGGGCCAGAGGGAACCTAATACAATTTAAAAGCACATTCCTGTGGTGCTCGTCGTGACTCTTTGCATACAAGGAGGAGGTTTTCAGTCACTGTCCTCCTGTCATTCGCTTTGATGTGGACACACACACACACACACACACATACACACACACGCCTCTGGGTGGTGCTATGCAGAGACGCTGTGTGTGTGTGTGTGTGTGTGTGTGTGTGTGTGTGTGTGTGTGTGTGTGCGTGTGTGTGCGTGTGTGTGTGTGTGTGTGTGTGTTGTGTGTGTGTGTGTGTGTGTGTGTGTGTGTGTGTGTGTGTGTGTGTGTGTGTGTGGTGTGTGTGTGTGTGTGTGTGTGTGCGCGTGTGTGCGCGTGGTGTGTCATGTCAATACTGTAACATCACACCCTGAAATGTCGAAGGACGTGCAGGCGCCCGACCATTTTCAGCCTCCCAGTATGGAGCCGAATAGAACCAGGCCTAATGGAATATTTGACCAATTTGTTATTATTCATTATTTATTTATTGAAGGGCTTTAGCAGACATAAAGGTAAAACAGGGTTTCGAAAGAAAACAGATTTTGTGTATTAAAAACCATGGCAGTGTAGGGAAAGGAGTCTGTATTGGTCAGCGGATAGAGCCTTGAGAAGGGAGATGAAGACTAAAGCCATCTTGGGGAGGAGGCAGGGGGAGGAGGAGGCAGGAGCAGAGAGCAGAGAGATACTGGAGAGGGATGGTGAGCTGGTGACGGACGTGCCTGGCTGACACCGAGAGGCAGCGGCCCACGCTGTCCATCTCACACATTCTTACCTGTCACCCCCCACAATGCCCCATTGTGCTCCAGTGGATCTGACTCGTATCCTTGCTGCAAGCTATACGGACTTATACATTATCGTGTGTGTGTGTGCGCGCACTCACACCTGAACAATGAATCACACACACACGTGCACACATACTCTCTCTTTCACACAAACATGCATGCACAGAAACACATACACACATGTGTGCATACGCACGCACACACAAGGAGACATATTTGGCCGTGAGCCATCCCCATTGTGTGGAGTTATGGGATGTCAGGTTTATGACTGCTTGTAACTGATTCTTTACTGTACTGTGAGGGGTTGTAAACTTCAAACGCCATGATGAGAGGGAGGGAGGGAGGGAGGGAGAGAGGGAGGAGAGGGCAGTTTGGTGTTGCTTTACTACTACGTGATGCCACTTGCGGTCAGAAAGGGACAAAAAAATTGCACTTCAGTCCATGTATGAACGAATGTATGTGTGCGTGCGTACGCGTGTGTGCATGTGTGTTCATCATGTGCATGTACATGTGTATGTGTGCGTGTGTACGTATGCATATGTATTTGCATGTGTGTATGTATGTATGTATGTATGTATATGTATGTCTGTACGTGTGTGTGTACATGTGTGTATGTATGTGTGTGTGTGTGTGTCCGTGTGCATGTGTGTGCGTGTGTTTGTGTGTGTGTGTGCCTATGCGCATGTGTGTGTGTGTGTGTGTGTGTGTGTACATGTGCATATGTATGTGTGTGTGTGTGTGAGAATTGTGTATACATGTGCGTATGTATGTGTGTGTGTGTGTGTCTATGTGCATGTTTGTATGTGTGTGTGTGGTGTGCGCATGTGTGTGTGTGTGTGTGTGTGCCTATACGCATGTTTGCATGTGTCTGTGTGTGTGTGTACGTGAGTGTGTGTGTGTGTCTATGTGCATGTTTGTGTGTGTGTGTGTGTGTGTATGTGTGTGTGTGTGTCTATGTGCATGTGTGTGTGTGTCCGTGCACATGTGTGTGTGTGTGTGTGACCCCATAGCATAGTGTCCTGACATCATGCGTCTCACCACATGTGTCCTCACACCTGTCATGGGCGACACGCAGGCCTCTGCATTTCTTGACCTCAAAGGAGCAGCAGCCCTACAGGCCGGCCTCATTGTTCTGTGGTCATGGCAACCTCGCAACCCCACCAGAACAATACTGCGCTGTTCTGCCGTCGCCTTTGAACTCTTTCTGTTTAACTTATATTTCTGATGTAGAGATACTAGAGGCCCATATTTAAGCATGGATGGGTTGAAAACGATCCGAACTTGCAAGTAAGGCCGTGGAAAACATATCAGTTATGTTTTCTTCATGGTGTTTTCACAAAGATAGTTTTTGCCTTGAAGTGACTTCAACATATATAAATATATATATATATATATTGCACATTGGATGATGTTGGCCAGTGGCTGCAGCTCTATTGAAAGAACACCCACAAGACACACATGTTGTTTAGTGTCTATTTTTAAATTGGCATGACTAATTGAGTACCCGCTTGTGTTTGACACTTACACACATGCCGGACTAAGTCGAGTTTCTAATTTTAAAGTGTCACAATGCGGCGTACTATATATATACTACGAGGGTTAGAGATCGCCCGTCCGTGTTCCGTCTTGTCCTGCAATTTCAACCTTGCGCCAACAGGGGGCGCGCAAGTGCCGGCACACAACACGAGTGCGCGCCGAGCGTTCAACAATGGGAGTTTGTTGTCTTTTTTCATTTCACTTTTTTTCATTCAGACATCATAAAACGGCCTTCAGTTCAAGCTGAACAACAAAGGCACAAAGAGAACGTACCGTGATGTTTTCTTCTTACCCCTCAACAACTATATGAATGAGGAGGAATGGAAGTGTGTGTGTGTGTCTGTGTGTGTGTGTGTGTGTGTGTGTGTGTGTGTGTGTGGTGTGGGTGTGTGTGTGTGTGGGTGTGGGGTGTGTGTGTGTGGGGGAGGTGTGTGTGAGTTATCTCCACATGGGACAAGGGAGGAGAAGAAGAAAAAAAATCCCCCAAATTTCCCCCCTTTGACGAGGATAGATTTTTATCCTCCAGAGGGGGGTTTACGAGAGCCTCTGACACATGATTGACACGCAGAGTTTTGTTTGTGGGGAATAGAAAAAGCGGGAGAGTGAGAGAGAGTGAGAGAGAGTGAGAGAGAGGGAGAGAGAGGGCGGGAGAGGGAGGGAGATACAGAGGAGAAAGAAAGACAGAAAGTGAAAGGCTGAGGAGGGAGAGGTATGTGATTGCGTTTGCGCGAGGCCTGCCCCTTCATGCCCTCTTCTCCTGTATTTACGATAAACGTTTATCGCCGTATAGTTTCCCCTTTGACTTTATTCTTCGATCTCCTCTGTCCTTGTTTATCTTCCCTTCTTTTTTTCCCTTCGGCTACTTTTCCCCCCCTTCCTGCTGTCTCCAGCGGTGCCAAGAGTCTCCTCCTCACATGGATCACAGTCGATTCTTCAGCAAAATGGATGATAAGTGTGTCGAAAATGGATCACAGATGTGTGTTTCCTGGGTCCCTTTAACTGCGTGTGTGTGTGTGTGTTTTCGTGCTGAATATTCACATCGCTTGTGTTGTTTTTCTGTAGAGAATCCACGTAGAGCTGCAGTAAATCTGCTATTAGGGCAATGCTGCGATTGTGAAAGAGGGACACATCTCAGAAGATCACAGCGCACAGAGCCTCCGTTTGACAAGCAGCTATTTGTGTGGAGCTGTGTGTGTGTGTGTGTGTGTTTTGTGTGTGTTTATCTGTGTGTGTGTGTGTGTGTGTGTGTGTGTGTGTGTGTGTTGTGTGTGCTTATGTGTGTGTGTGTGTGTGTGTGTGTGTGTGTGTGTGTGTGTGTGTGTGTGTGTGTGTGTGTGTGTGTGTGTGTGTGTGTGTGTGTGTGTACCAGAAAACAGACCACATTAATAATAACCACACTTATGTAAAGCCCCGTATTTATAGAGTCAGCTGGGCTTGGAGAGGACCACTGTCGGAAAGTTCACAAACCGCCCGCCCCAGAGGAGCACACTTACACACTCACACACTCACACACTCACACACTACACACACACACCACACACACACGCACACACTTACTCACTCACTGGCCCATGCTATATACAGTACATTCTCTCTATATATATACTGTATATAGAGGTGACTCTATGGAACATAAAACCAGTAAATGGCTTTGAATTGTCTCAGTCTTGACACGACCAAATCAATTCAGCACCCACCATGTCTCTGATCTCCATCTTGGATTACCAGCCGGTTGTTACCAGCAAGAGAGCGAGAGAGAGAGGAGAGAGAGGAGAGAGAGGAGAGAGGGAGAGAGAGAGAGAGAGAGAGAGAGAGAGAGAGAGAGAGAGAGAGAGAGAGAGAGAGAGACGTCTGATCTCTACATGACAACCAGCGCATGTTGCCATGATCTCACATTCAGCGCCCCACACCCCCGTATCACGTTTTGGAAACCACGGCAAAAATCTGTGTTCAGGGGGTTGCCACGGGGACCGTGCACACACATGCACAACATCACAACCAGATTGGAAAGCCCAAACACAAAACAAAAGCAGAAATAGACAAAGACTTGATTGAGGCTGGAGGAACCAGCGACAGATATCTCCCAGCGCCCTTTCTATGGTCCATCACGCCTCTCACGTCTTCTGCTTTGACTTCCTGCACGGTGGGACTCAAGCCTCCTGCAGCTAGCCTCCTCCTCTCTCTCTGACTGTATCCTCATATCCGCTGTATTCTGACGCAAGACTCACTTAGTTAGATTTATTAAACCTCCTGGAGGGTGTCTGCCTGGGTGGGCGCTTCCCCGTTTCCAAAAGTATAAGTTGTTCTTGAATATGTATAATGTATCATATCAGCATATCTTTCTTTTGGGGTGGGTGGGGTGGGGTAGGGGGGGGGTGGGGGGGTAGGGGGGGGGGGGTGTTGCAGATCTTATGTGTTCCAGTAAAACCGGATGCACGCCTACACCACGTCACACTCAACAGTGAGAACCTGGGGGGGGTGCGTATCAGTGCTGAACAGGAACACAAGACAATGCATACAGTATCATAAATAATTCATAAAGAGAAGCAAATGATCATTATAAATGAATGTTATAAATGATCATTGCGAATTTGCAAAGA
>PIJE02001078.1:113778-116278 GCA_002895965.2 Coryphaenoides rupestris | reverse complement strand
ACTGCACTTCTATATACGACTTGCATAGAAGAAAGCCGGCACGCAAAGCCACACCTGTGGAAAGACAAATATAATATCAACAAACACACACACCCACACATACATGCACACACACGCACACACACACACACACACTGAGACGTGTGCGTGCGTGCGAGAGCGATGCTGAGTGACAGCCCTCCCATGACCTTCGGCGGTCTTTGTTTGCAGACCGTTGGCGTGTGTAAGACGGATGGCTGAGTGTTGACGAGAGGCGCAGAGCAGCGAGGGACAAGGTCAACACAGCTGCGCTCGCCGCTCTCCGCGCATTCCTCCCCGACCGACCGTACGGTCGAGACAACGCATCACACGTTGTCACGGTCAAACGCAGTGCTGAACATCGCCACTAGGGGCGCACCTCATTTTATCCAACTTGTTAGTTGAGTTTTCGTTTTTGCCACTACCGGCTATGTCTATGTAGTAGAGAGCACTCTGTCTCTCCCGTGACGACTGTGGAGTAGGATGAAGAATCGGCTAGTGCCTTATAATGTGTTATATTGTTTGTATGTTGAACCACCTTAAATAAACCGTATTAGAAATGTGTTGTCTGCCGTCTCTCCACTAAGTGGCTATTCCGGAGCACGCACCTAGCCTACACCACCCTACCTACTCTCGTTACAATGTCGAGTCACTCATTGCTTGTTCATCATCACGGTCTTCTACCAGCTATGAAATGGGGGGGGCAGGGTGGGGGTCACTGTAAGTTTGTTTCCGAACGTCCTTTTTTCTTTTCTAAACTCTCCCTGCATCGGGCGGGTGGGGGTTTGCAGCCTGTGTGTCCGAGTGTGACTTTGTGCCCTTCTCCTCCCGGCTTCCTCCGCCTTGCTGTTCTTTGTCAGTACGTCAGAATAATGAGGAGGAGGGTGGAGGGTGGAGGGTGGTGCGCGGTCCGCTGTCGGTCGGCATGAATATTCAGTCGTGCATATGGCCGCCCGCGTCAGGCCGCCCGCATGCACTTAACGTCACTAATTAGGACGCTGGCTTTGAGGAACATCCTGAGCTTATGATCTGCAGTCCCTCACGAAAAAAAGAAAAGAAAAGAAAAGAAAAGCCTTGCGGGGAGAAGAAAGCCGGCGAGAGACCAGAGAGGAAGAGAGAGAGAGAGAGAAGGAGAGAGAGGGAGAGAGAGACCAGAGAGAGAGAGAGAGAGAGAGAGAGAGAGAGAGGGGGGGAGGGGGAGGGGGGAAAGAGAGCGATAAAGTGGTGAGGGGACCCGAGGGTTCCCTTTCTAGGAATAGGATTGTTAAGTGTGCATTGACCAGCAGAAGGCAGGACTAGAGATAGCTGAGCCTGGGCAGCAGCAGCAGCAGCAGAGCACTAACCCCCCCAGCGGCCAGACCATGGAAACTGGCAACCGGGCCAAGAAGTCTGTTTTTCTACTGTCTGCTTTTGAAAAAAAGTAGTAAATTTCTTTGTTCTTTGTAATAGCAGGATTAGTTTCCCATCATTATCGAGTAACTTTAACGGTCTAGCCAATGTACTTTTCTGACCGTTACTGTTCATATATCAGCAGGAAAAAAACCTGTGACAAGAGGCAAGAGGGGTTTTGGAGCGTGTAGCCACACCGCATAATGCAACCACGATGTCTGGGTGTTAAAGTCAATGTTGGAGGACGGTGAGCGTCCATTTTCCTAATTGCCACTGAGAGCAGGATTACAAGAAAGACTGAATGGAAGTCAATGGAAAAGACCCAGAAATGATAGATACAGTATACGTCCCCCAAGAGGTCCTAAATGGTTGGGATGTGGACATTGTGGCTCATGTGACTTTTTTTTTTAATCACACATGCCTAAATAGTCTATTTCAACTTTTCGGTTTGTAAAATATAATGGGAGGGGAAAATGTACATGCAGTTAAAAAAGATAGTTCAAGTAAGTAACAGTGGAGGCGGCAGCCAACACTGCTCAGGTCCCGAAAATAAATACACATTATTAATATGAACATATTTCTTTATAGATGCATGAAGGGTCTACATGGGGTGTGTGTTCCTTGTTTGACAGGTCAGTCAATCAATCAATCAATCAATCAATCAATCAATCAATCGATTGATCAATCAATCAATCTCTGAATTGATTGGCTGTCGTTCATACGCCATCATAAACCTCCATCTGCTTTGTATGACTTGATTGATAACGTGAAACATTGTGTCTGGATGTCTTAACGTAGATCATTTATCATGTAGGCTTATGTCAGTCGGGCAAATACCTGTAAATAGTGAGTAAAACAAATTTCACAAAAGCACATTCCTTGTTTGTAAAAACTATGGCAATAAAGCTGATTGTGAAAGTGAATGGGAGAGCCCACAACACAGCCATCAGCAGCTATATTGTGAGCCTCTGTGAAGCCGCTCCTCAGAGGGTTGGTAGCAGTCTCTTTCGCTAACTTGTTTTTTAAACCAGAGTCCAGTAGAGTTGACCCTCAACCTCCGCTGAGGCCCACTGAGAGCTCCATAAATAACCCA
>PIJE02001078.1:103778-108778 GCA_002895965.2 Coryphaenoides rupestris | reverse complement strand
CCGAGGTCTCAAACTTGTCACACTCAGGTGATGACAGATAATGATTAGCTGCTAGGGCGGTGTGGGAAAGAGACAAAGAGAGTGAATAACAATGGTGTGGGTAGGAGAGGAAGGCCAGAGCAACAGAGAGAGAGAGAGAGAGAGAGAGAGAGAGAGAGAGAGAGAGAGAGAGGGAAGTAAAGGACTGGAGGAAACAGCTAGAGTTGCAGGCAGAGGGAAGTGATTTTTGCTATGAGAGAGCTCAGACCTGCGAAGGAGCAGAAATACAGAACAGCAACCTGGAGACCAGCTCTTATATATATAGTGCAGCGTCGCTAGCTCCCTCCACGCTGGAGGAACACCTGGGAGACTATTGACCCAAATAGCTCAGAAACTTTTATACACCATTTCTTAAAATGTGCATGATGTGAAAGTAGAATGATCTGCCCTGTTACTCCACGAAAAAATCCCTGTTTATCCTTGTTTATCCTACCACTAGACACACTATACCACACCGTACCACACCACACCAGACCACACCATAACATACCACAACACCACGCCATACCACATCATACAATACCATACATACCATACCATGCTATACCACGCCACACCACAGCACCATCATACCACGCTATAACACAGCATCACGCAATTTTGTATGACTATGCAACAATACTGTACGAAAGCTCTGAATAAACACCATCACTGCATTCTCTGTATTCCTCTCAAATCAAGGTAAACAGCCATTCGGCGAATCCACTAAATTGATCTGCAAAACGCCACCTGCTCTTAGCTGTGTGCTTTCAAATGAGATGCTTTTTATGCTTTGAGCTTCAGATCAAGGAAACGGCACGACCGGAGCCTGCTATCATCATAAACAAGATAAATTATAGTTTTCACTTCGCTGTATTTTATCTCGTGCGGCTTTCAGTACTACTTACGCTGACAAAGAAAATGGTATGTTTTTGCACCGTTTGACTGACTCCGCGGTGGACCTCTTTAGTGGCTCTGGATTGGACCGTTGGGTTGCAAGAGGTGAATCATCCAACCAATCAATGACGGATCAGCCCCCCGCCGTCTCAACACGGCCGTCAAGCGGAGGCTTCAAAGCGGGGGCTATTCTGGAGCTCTTGACGTGATTGTGTGCGACTTGACAATATGAATAGAAGCTCAATCTTTGGGTTTGAATGGTCGCATTGATGAAGAGAATCTCCTCTGCTCCTCCTCTGTTCATCATCCCGACCGTGCCTGATAATTATCACCCCGCCCCCCACGTACATCGCCTGTCACCTGTCATCCCCCACGTCAATCAATGTTGGCCATTCATCCTGCTCCCTCTCTCTCTCTCTTTCTCCCTCTCTCTCTCTCTCTCTCTCTCTCTCTCTCTCTCTCTCTCTCTCTCTCTCTCTCTCTCTCTTTGGCTCATCAATGCTTTATCCAGCAGTTCCAACCCTCTTTCTCATCGTCTGTTGTTAAACCAAATAAAATCAATTATCGGTATCCAGAATAGATGTATGTATCTCTCTATCTTCTCTCTCTCTCTCTCTCTCTCTCTCTCTCTCTCTCTCTCTCTCTCTCTATCTCTCTCTCTCTATCTCTCTGTTCCCTCTGTTGTGTTCAGCTGGCTGGTTACCGTGCTCACAGCAGTGCTAGGAAGAGGGAATAGAGAGAAGGTAGAGCAAACATTTGCCAAAAAACTGTTTTGTACCACAGGTTGTGTGTGTGTGTACAGTATATGTGTGTGTGTGTGTGTGTGTGTGTGTGTGTGTGTGTGTGTGTGTGTGTGTGTGTGTGTGTGTGTGTGTGTGTGTGTGTGTGTGTGTGTGTGTGTGTCCCCCTGTCATTTACCTATGCCAGTAATTTAACGCCTAAATGCATCCACCTTTTACACTGCACTGCTGCATCATTCAAGGCAATCTCAAGCCTAATCTGTTTACTTCACTGCTTTGAGGAATGCTTTTCAAAGACAATATGCTTCATGAATGGGCCGATCGAACCTGCCAAATAGATGTCTCGCAATTGAATCACTCAATAGGGCGGAACGCCCAGAACGGGTTATTTTGGGTGGTACTCTACTGGTGGACATAATTTTCCCATATGCCCTTTAATCTCTCCTTTCTGTAGTCCTCCCTGCAATCTCTTTCTAATGACTCTTTCTTTTGTCTTTAAAGACATCAAACATGCTAGCATGTATCATCAAAGTACAAAATCATCCTACATCTGCCATGTTGTGTTTGCCACTGATCTAATCAGACATTGGCTGATTCTCAATATGCATCATTATACTCTATGATAGGCTCCCATTGTGAGTATGATCGGGGTAAAGAATATCAGAGGGGTTGCCATGGGAAACCAGGGAAGTGGAATTGATGCTGGCCTCAGTTTGTTCAGGTGGATCCAGCTCCTCGGTTACCCAGCTGAGGCAGAGTCCCCCATCTGCACACAGGGCCACTTTGGTCACTTGGACGTGTGTACAGGATAAGTTAGATGTGTGTGTGTGTGTGTGTGTGTGTGTGTCTCAACACATGCATCTATAGACTAATAGATTATCAAAGAGCTCTGTTCGTGTGGTGATGAGAGCATCTTGGTTGGTGTGCTGGTTATCAGGGAGGACGCAGCAGAACCCCTGTGGACACACAGCAGATAGTACAGTCTTGTCTCCATGCATGCAAGTACAACTGGTAGACATCCTAGCCAAGGGTTCTCGTTCTCTGTGGCTTCCTTAGAAGAGGCTTGCCCTCATGCTCTTGGTAAATGGATTGCATTTATATCGCACTTTTAGCCAAAGCGCTTTACAGTTGCCTCACATTCACCCATTCATGCACCGACGGTGGTGTCAACCATGAAAGCCAACAGCCAGTCCGTCAGGAACAGTTGGGGTTAGGTGTCTTGCTCAGGGACACCTCGACACTTAGCTAGGGGGATCAAACCAGCAACCTTCCAGTTGCCAGACAACCACCTTACCTCCTGAGCTACTGCCAACCCCACTAACAGTGCAGCACCATACTCACGTTTCTGCAATGACTACAGAACCGGTCCCTAATGCAGAAATGAGTCATGCATAATAAGATGACTCCTTTGTTTTGGTAGGCGGCTGAATGAGCAAACAGTGGTCAATGGAAGGAGACCTCCAGAGGGGTGATAAATGTGAGACAAAATATGTTGGGGGTCAATGCCACCGAATCACTTTTCCAAAATGCACACGCGGTCAAATGTGCTGAAAAGAATACGTTGGTCTTTCACACACACACACACACACACACACACACACACACACACACACACACACACACACACACACTCACTCCGTCATCCACACCGTAAACCATTACAGGTGATGAAATTAACTCAACTACAAATGAGTCATGCATAATAAGATGACTCCTCTGTTTTGGTAGGCGGCTGAATGAGCAAACAGTGGTCAATGGAAGGAGACCTCCAGAGGGGTGACTCAGAGGTGCATAGACCGCAGATGAAATGCCCATGTGGTGCCACACTGAAGTGTTAGAACATTACAGTGTACAGGAATATATACAACACAGATTGCATGAATCGGTTATTTTAATTGATGGGTTATGACTTAAAGCAATCAGCCGTTTTTCCTCGGCCCACATGTTTTGATGAAATTGCAAACTAGCTGATCACAGCTTTAATAGTGAAGTTTTTCCATTGTTTAGCAAGAAGCTTTTTATGTTGACATTATCCATGGGGCTTGCTCTCTTGCTCTCTCTCTCTCTCTCTCTCCTCCTCTCTGTCTCTGCCCTGATCTCTCTCTCTCTCTCTCTCTTCTCTCTCTCTCTCTCTCTCCTCTTCTCTCTCTCTCTCTCTCTCTCTCTCTCTCTCTCTCTGCCCTGATCTCTCTCTCTCTCTCTCTCTCGCTCTCTCTCTCTCTCTCTCTCTCTCTCTCTCTCTCTCTCTCTCTCTCTCTCTCCTCTCTCTCTCTCTCTCTCTCTCTCCCTCACAACAGGTGGTAGTAGATCAGGGGAAACAGCATATTTTCCAGGCCTGGATGTTAGAGCAGGTTAACAGGTGAGCAGGGCAGAGAGTTACTGGTTCATTCCTACTCACTTGTGGTGTTGAGGTGTTGAGCAAGACATATTATGTTACGTTTTTTCCCCGACAACTGTGGTCAGTGTGTGACTGGATAAATGTGAGACAAAATATGTGGGTGTCAATGCCACCGAATCACTTTTCCAAAATGCACACGCGGTCAAATGTGCTGAAAAGAATACGTTGGTCTTTCACACACACACACACACACACACACACACACACACACACACACCACACACACACACGCAGACAAACACAGACACACACACACACGCCGTCATCCACACCGTAAACCATTACAGGTGATGAATATAAATATATCAATTCAGGGTTGACACTGTTACACTTAGCAGGTGACTTTTCTCAAGTTAAAAGTCTTTTTCCGCTCTCCCACAGACAAAATGAGGACAACTGCATTACCTTTAATAAAATCATGCTTATTAGATTACCCCAAAAAAAAGGTATGACCGCATTAAAGGCATTACTTATTACTGTCTACTTTCTTTGCTAATGTTTTGCTGATCTTGAGATTTGGGTTCCTCAGGGAACGTTGTGCACTTGGAGCCTAACCACCGGCACGTTTCCCTGGTTTAAGGGAAGATGCAGAACAGTTGAGGCCGGTGGACAACGACTATATGATGATGTTGTTGCTGTTTTTTACTCTCATCTGGAAATCAAACCGAAACCACTCTGTTCTACTCCATATCTCTAATGCATCATATGCTTAATTTGCTCTATCGTTCCCCTGTGTTGATGTTGCGAGACACTAACTGGCGTGATGAACTCTTCCAATGCCAGCCTCCTTACACAACGTTTCTTTCTTTCGTCCCCGCTGAACCGACACCAGATAATGGCTCTCCTGGCTCTATAGACACAGACCACTGCCAGGGTGATTCTGCTTTCATCAGGACTTGACTGAATTCACAGCTTCCCTTGAACTCTTCCCCCGATGTTTACAACAA
>PIJE02001078.1:91278-98778 GCA_002895965.2 Coryphaenoides rupestris | reverse complement strand
TACCCTGCTCTCTCACACCCTGCTCCCACACAGAGAACAAGCTAAAATAGCTTTTCAGGAGGACAAGCCGTGGCAGCACAGCGGAGGCAAGGGAAAGTCACTGTTGAACCAAGTCTTCGTCAAGTTGAAGTTTCCATTTCCCCCTCCTCGCGCTCCTTCTCGAGTCCCCAAAGCCACGCGGCCGCCGAGCGCCGTTTCACACCTGGAAACAGTTTGTGTGGCGGCGCGTGGGCTCGTGGCGCGCAGAGGGGGGTGGGCTCTCTGACGGGCGGCAGCAGTCCTAAAACCCCCTCCTCCCCTCCCCCCCGCCGCCGCCCCTCCCCGTCAAATCGCGTCGTTCAAATTTTGCCTACGCGCGGCTGCATCTGTCACCGCCTTTTCTCTCATTTAATTCTTATTCACTACTTATTCTCTCTCTCTCTCTCTCTCTCTCTCTCTCCCCTTCCTTTTCCCTCCACATACCCTCCCGATCCAAACCACTCTTCACCCTGGCGTTTCCTCCAGCTATTAGTTTCTCTGACAGCCACAGAGTCTATTCGTTGTGATTGGTTACAGTTCTCAGCCATGAAATGACCCTCTTGCCAATGCACGGGATGAAAAAGCACATGGAAACAACTCGGGGGACGGGGGAATAGGCAACATCACTCGGTCGGTTGGTTTTGTGTTCAGCGGCGGCCATGTTCTGTGAACATGTGTGTGTGAACATCCCCCAGGAAACTCTACACCGCGCTTTGTCCCAATGGGAATGCAGCAAAACTGTGTCTCTTTCCACTGGGGAATCACCCCAAATTATTTGGAATATGGTTTGTATATCTCAGTCAAACGCTCAGGTTGTGAATAAATCTACTATATAAAAGAAGCACACCCGCAGGTTGTTTGTGCGGGATGGAAATGAAGGAGAAATATAATTTGTAATCCTTTTAAAACTTTTCAACTCAATATGACCCCCTTACTTTAGCTCTTAAGTTCAAGTCAATCCACTCTTTTGTTCAGGCGACGGAGAACGCAAGTGATGGATTATTTCCAGATGCAAATCCACACAAGACTCATCTCTGGCTCTTTAAAAGGGCCCTGATTGTTTGATGTTCTGTCTGTCAGAAATGAAATATAAAACTGGCAGGATTTATCAAGGCCAGTTTGATCATTATGTGAGAAGCACAGACAGCCAATCCAGGCAGCCAATGAACTCGAGGCCCTGAGAGTCAGTGATCAGCCATTTTCCTAGGTAATACCTTTCATCACTGCCTGTGCAGATTTTGATGAAGGGAAGTACAACTCATTGCTGTGCTGTTCATCCCCATGACAACGCGGAGGTCTTAAAATAGAACTCATGCTCGGTTTGTTGAGGTTGAAAATTGCTCGGGCTTGGAATTAGTAAGGCAGTACATACTTATTACGTTTCCGTACTACTCCGCTGTTGTTAAATGTGCCAAGCATGGAGTTTGAATTGGCAGGCCACGAACAATCTGGACATGCAGAAGCCTAAGACTAATGCCTGTTCTGACTCAAAGCATAAAATATAAAAGAAACAGCTTTCATAGCATGACATCAAATGTTATTATCTTGTTAGATGACGTGAAACCATGAGAGGAAAGGTCTGTCGCTGATCACGCCTGGGCCTTTTTAGCGAAGGAAAAAGCGTTCAGCAGTTGAGGTAATCTGGATGTGTTAATGTCTTCTGTCCAGGAACTTGTGTCGTTAAGTTATTAGCCGTGAACCAAATGACAAGCGCAATGAATCATTGGCCGAGGAGCAATAAAGCACAAAATACAACTCAGCGTCACGGCTGCTGTCGCCTACACCAGCACACACCTGCACATGGGTCCTTATAAAAAGGCCATAAAAAATCCATATATATTAAAGGGATTATGATATAATCGTGGCAGAGGGTGGCTGGTGAGCACGCCTCAGCGTTGAGGAACATTCTGCCACTGGGAAACCGATGTTGTGTTTACTTCATAGACGACCGAGGGAGGAGGAGGAAGGGGGAAGGGAGGGAAAGGGGGAGGAAGGGAGGGAGGGAGGGAGGGTGGTGGGCATGATTTAGCGTGAAGAGTCATAGCTGTGGAAAGGCAGAAAATGTTTTTCTTGGGATTACAGCGCTTAACGGTTACATACGCACAGACAGGGGAGGCGTACACACTTTCGCTTACAGTAACACATCGGCACACACACACACACACACACACACACACACACACACACACACACCACACACAGCATTTACAATTTCTACAGTGGTGTGTGTGGAACAGAGTTTTGATGTATGAACCATGCAATTATGTTTGTGAATGCGCACACACCAACAGAATTAACTATTCATGGGTTGTCATAAACAGTTCCCAGCATGCCCCGGGTAAATACGAGTGTACCCGCAGTGATGACAAATATACTTCTGAGAGAAAGAGAGACAAAGAGAGCTGGGAGGAAAGAAAGAGAGAGGGAGGGGTGGCGGCGGTGGGGATGACAGACACACAGAGACGGAGACAGAAGGAGATGCTAAACTTTTCCACTGTCGTCGTATTAAAGTGCACATGATGCGAGGAGCCTGGATCTTCAACACGCCGTCTCTCCCTCTCTCTCCTGCTCCTCCTGGGTTCAAACTTCTTCTACTGCTTCTCCTTCTTCCCCGGGCCTCCTCCTCCGTCACACACACACACACACACACACACACACACACACACACATACACCCATCCCCCCGGGGGGTGCCGTCCTATACTTACCCATTACAACCTGAGTCTACTGTAGTCCTGCCCCTCCCCTCCCTGTGTTCTCAGAAAATGAGCCTGCAAACGATTACCTTTAAATCATGCGGTTTGTCGATCTCGGGCCGCATAAAAGAATGACATTCACACATACGCACACACACGCACGCACAAAAACGTACATACACACACGCACACACATTCGACACGCAGTGGAGCTCTTTGAGTGATGTGAATTAGAGCGAGCACGCGCCCGCTCCTTACATATGACTATTAAGCCCGGCCTGATGCCACCTTCTTGTGTCCCTGTCAAGAGTCAGTTCACGCAAAGAGGTCACCGAAACCTCAATCTAAACCCGCATGTCCAGGAGCCACCTCCCCATCCATTAACACCCCCCCCCCCCCCCCCCCCTCCCCACCACCCCCACCTTCCTCACCACCCCATCCCTCGTGCTGGGGGCAGAGAGAGGCAGCCACCCTTTTGTGTGTGTGTGTGTGTGTGTGTGTGTGTGTGTGTGTCTGTGTCAGTGTGTGTGTGAGATATGCGTGTCTGGAGGTGGGCGTGGCCGTGTGTTTCATGCAGCAATGCAATAAAACGCCATTTCTAATGATCCCCCCCCACCCCGCCATCTCCACATTCCAGCACCAAGAACCGGCAAGTTTTCCAAAACAACAATGGTGAGACGCACAAATAATATAAATCACCAACAACGTTGTAAAAGGAGCCAATTAAAAGCCACACATCAAACGGTGTAGAGGAGATGATTATTACAACGGTATAAGATGCAGGGGTTTCTAATGGTAACCTGCCACACATCAGCCTACACAGTAGTCACCGCCATTCAGTGATAAACGATCTGTCATGCTAAACTGCTCTGAATGAGATGATGTTCCAGGAGGGAGCTGCACAGCCTGCCGGGTATTTTGTGCTTTTGTGAGTTTGCCTCTTCAGAGGAGACTGGCAGGGACAAACTTAATCCTTCTCCCACGGCGCCAAGGGAGGTTAGGCCCGTAACCTTAAAGAGAAGAAAAGGAAGGCGAGAGAAGGAGCCAGAGAGAGAGAGAGAGAGAGAGAGAGAAAGGACATGGAGAGAGAGAGAGAGAGAGAGAGAGAGAGAGAGAGAGAGGAGAGAGAGAGAGAGAGAGAGAGAGAAAGACATGGAGAGAGAGAGAGAGAGCGAGAGAGAGAGTGTGGGAGAGAGAGAAAGCGGGACATAATGTTTATGTCACATAAGAACACCATTCTTGGCTTTTCTCGCATTATAAAGAGAATGAATCTATGCAGTAGCACAGCAGCAGACAAATTCAAGGACATTGTGTAAAAGCATGGGAAAGAAATAACCGTCACTGTAAATAATAACAGTAAATGTCAAAGACCGAGGATGGAAGCTGGTCCCCATCTGGCCGTTTCTGATATTAAGGGTGTGTTTTACATCTACTAACCCAGCAGCCTCCTCCTGTTACCTGGTGTGTTTCTGCTGAGCTCTGTCAGACATTATTGCCATTTCAAAACTGATTTACATTCTCTGAGGCGCGTTTCCACTCTCTTTATTTTAAACCTCTTTCCACGGACAACAGTGAAATGTATTGTAAAAGAAATGCTGCATTGGCTCTTTGTAAGAATGCAAGAAGAAAATGTTGCTGCAATGCTACAATGGCAAATTGATTGACGGACTGTAGTACGTCAACGGCACAGGAACTGGAACACAATACCGTGGGATTATGATAAACATTTTAGTTATCAATAACAGCTTCAGCTGTGGAACTCCTTACATTGCATTACCAACCCATAGGAAATTCCAATATAAAACACATGCACTCGCACACACACACACACACACACACACACACACACACACACACACACACACACGTACATACACACACGTACACACACGTACACACACACACACACACACACACACACACACACACACACACACACACACACACACACACACAAATAACACACATGGGTTCAACCCCATTTTCCATAACACACACATTGCATGCCACTCTCTCCACTATCATTAACCACTAATAACCACAATTATATAGTCCAATACAAACACAAGGCACAGAGACGGTAATCAATTCCACACACAGACAGGCCCCGCTGTCTTTGCGATGCTAATATAATACTGCGGTGGGCAGGGAGCGAGGAACAGGGGATATCTGAGTACGTGACCGCAGACCAGAAGCCGCGGCGACAGCAACTCGGGGCGGCCCGGCACTCGCTCGCACCGTGGAGGCCAATTTGTGGACGCTCATATCCTCCTCCCGACGTGTCGGGTCGGGAGGAGGTGGAGCCCACCAGCGGCCGGTCTCTAAATGAGACTCCGGGGGGCGATGATGAGACCACAGGGCCACCGGGGGCCACAGGGGAGCTACCTCGGCTCCTGTGGCAGGAACCTTACTTGTTGTGGGTACTCCTGTGCAGCAACAACAATAGCAACAACAACAACAACAAAATAACAACAACAACCACAACAACAACAACAACAACAGCATCAAACGTCAACAAACGCAAATCTATGCTACTTTACATTCCAGGGATTAAGTGTTCAAATTCAACTGCTCTTGCCTAATAAGGAATTCAAATGAATCACCTTTCAACGCTGTCTATACTGTTGACTCCAGAGTCTTTGTTCAGAGAGGTTTAACCTATTGGCCAAATGAATGGAAAGAAAATCTACTCAAAAATGTTATATAACAATATAGTTTGCTTTATGTTGCCGTCATGGTTTGATACGTATATATAATAATCAGGATCGCGATGATGGGGATGATTACTTGAGTACTTTAGGTCTCTGTGTTGATGCGTTATTGGCCACCATGCGGTATGCAGCCACTGTATGTATGTCCACTCCGACGCGCTCATGAAGATCCATCCCAAAAGAGGCAGGCAGCCAAATCAACAGGCGGTCAGAGATCGACCACGACAATTACAATCATTGAGTGCTGGAGTATTTTGTCTACATTCATGCATGAAGCATGAATGCTTTTTTTGTGTGTGTGTGTGTGTGTGTTATGTGTGTGTGTGTGTGTGTGTGTGTGTGTGTTATGTGTGTGTGTGTGTGTGTGTGTGTTCCAGCGGCGGTGGTATGAGGGAGTCGTATAGCGAAGATTGGGTCTCTCATGGTATACAAAGAGAATGTGTGAGGTTTGAATTGTGCTGACCTTGTGGTTGCAGTAATGACATGTTGCTAGGGCGATGGCGCCAGAGACTTTCACAGAACCCTTCACCACGGTTAGTATTTCAGAGCAGAGTTGTTTGGTCAAAAATATTTGACCGCACAGCAAGTTCAATGATGGCCCCGTTAAAAGCAGAGGCTCTAAACAAATGTTGATGGCCTCAAGTGGCTGTTGATTTAACGGCGTAATTCTAGAGAGCAATTACACGCTTACGAGAATTTAATGCAGCTATTGTAACGTGAGCAAATGAAAACAAGCTTGTCAATCAATTGTTTTGGGAGTAACACGAGCAATGCGGTTTTTAGCGGGTATTTGTAGCCGACGTGTGCTAACCCTTGAGGCAAATGGTTTAAAATACTTGGTCAGTAGACGGACCACGTCTGAAAGAGAAACCTCATGGTCAGATATCAGAACGCACCCCACCCACCGCACCCCAGACAAACACCGTCTTATTTAGTGTCTGACAGTCTGACCCTCGATTTACAGGTCCATCTACGTTCCAACCCTCACCCTATGGTCACGAGCTTTGGGTAGTGACCGAAAGAATGAGATCGCGGATACAAGCGGCCGAAATTTGTTTCCTCCGCAGGGTGGCTGGGCTCAGCCTTAGTATTGTGTTTAGTTCTATGTTGCGTTGACACCTTACAATAACCCCCCACAGCAGATGTTCCACTCACCCATACACCACACTCATCACAGACTATACACATTACATGTTATATTCTCACTTGTATATATCCTATATCATATTTCTATCTTATTTCAAATAAATATCTTATGTTATCTCATAATCATGTGTTTCTTCATCCCATCAAAGTGTTTATCTGACAGAATTAAGCATACTTTATCATGACCATTTACTACATGCTTATATGCTGAAATATCTATATCTATAGATAAAAGGAGGGTCAGACCATCCATCCATCCATCCATTCTTCACCGTGACCCGCTGGGTCACGGTGGCAGCCGGCTAAGCAGGGCCCCCCAGGCTTCCTTCTACCAAGCCACACTCTCCAGTTCCTCCTGGGGGATCCCGAGGCGTTCCCAGGCCAGACGAGATATATAATCCCTCCAGCGGGTTCTGGGTCTGCCCCGGGGTCTCCTCCCAGTTGGACGTGCCCGGAAAACCTCCAAAGGGAGGCGCCCGGCGGGCATCCTAATCAGATGCCCGAACCACCTCAGCTGACTCCTTTCGATGCGGAGGAGCAGCGGCTCTACTCCGAGCTCCCTCCAGATGTCTGAGCTCCTCACCCTATCTCTAAGGCTGAGCCCAGCCACCCTGCGGAGGAAACTCATTCCGGCCGCTTGTATCCGCGATCTCATTCTTTCGGTCACTACCCAAAGCTCGTGACCATAGGGTGAGGGTTGGAACGTAGATGGACCTGTAAATCGAGGGTCAGACTGTCAGACACTAAATAAGACGGTGTTTGTCTGGGGTGCGGTGGGTCGGGTGTCGTTCTGATATCTGACCATGAGGTTTCTCTTTCAGACGTGGTCCGTCTACTGACCAAGTATTTTAAACCATTTGCCTCAAGGGTTAGCACACGTCGGCTACAAATACCCGCTAAAAACCGCATTGCTCGTGTTACTCCCAAAAC
>PIJE02001078.1:89638-91166 GCA_002895965.2 Coryphaenoides rupestris | reverse complement strand
ATTCAATATAGTTTCAATGGGAGGATGATACACACACACACACACACACATACAAATGCGCATGCAGTCACACACACACACACACACGTGCACATACACACTTGGATAAACATGTTTTGTTTCAAAGGGTAAAGTCTTAGTGTGGCGGAGACCAAGGGTGGAGGTTCCAGTTTGTCAGAAAATTCCTCAGTTTGTCAGGTGACTCTGGTTTACCAGGTGGCACCCTGACCAGGTGGTACCCCCTGCCAGTACCTGCACAAACTAGGGCTCAGTTATAGTTCGTGTTATAAATTGGACTTGACATTTGTTTTTTGGTCTTACTTTAAATGATCAAGTACGGGTATGTGTGTGTGTGTGTGTGTGTGTGTGTGTAAGTAAGTGTGTAAGTGTATGAAGTGTGTGAATGTGTAAATGTTTAAGTGTGTAAGTGTGTGTATATGTGTCCCTCCTCATCCGTCTTAAACAATGCTTGGTTCATGCTGGATTTACACCTTATTTATTACTGGGGCCTGGTCTGTCTGGGGTCTTTATCCAGACACAAAGCATGAAATTAATTCTGCGGACAGTGTGGCAGGGTCAGCTGTATCTGTACAGTGTCCAAGCACAACGTGGTGGTCTTGAACCCTTTTACCCTTCACTTTACACAATGATGTTGGAGCTCGTGTTCATCAAATATTGCCATCTTTGATGTGAGGTTATTTTGCGTCAAGGACGTTTAAAAGATATTTGACCTCTTTTGTCCCCTCTGTAAGAGATGCAGAGGGTGAGTAATGTGCATGTGCGTGCGTGTGCCGTGTGTGTGTGTGTGTTTGCGTGTGTTTGTGGGTTTGTGTCTGGGAACAAAGAAAGAAAGAGAATTAAACAAAGAAAAGAAAGAAAGAAGAAAGAAGAAAGAGAAAGAAGGCAAGAGATTACAAGAAGTATGTTTCTCGGAAACTCTTTAGAGAAAGCCACTCTCTCTCTCTCTCCTTCTGTCTCAGCCGGACTCCAGGCCTGCATCTGATGGGGAGTAGTAGACGGTATCTCCTCCACGCTGCATGTCAGGACGCAGGGCACTTACGCCAGATTTGCGTGTAAATCTGTGGATAACCTCACTGCAGGCAACGACTGTGATCTTATTCCTGAAAAGCTTAATAATTATTTCAAAGATAATAGGCGACTTGCAGGTTCACCGAGTTTGCATTTATGCAACAGGTGTTGCCGATCACCTTCAACACTAAGTCCCGCGCGCAAACCACCCAGGGCCCCGCCCCTAGCCGACGCAGGTGTAAGACTTTTCAAAAAGGGAACGCATGGATTTGAATGCAGTGTAAAGTGTAAATACCCGCGCCATTCAGCCAGGGGGGCCGACATAAAAGGCAGTTTTGCAAGGGGGGTTTGGGAGCCAGCATTAGGCATCTCTCGCTGGTGCTATTGACACAGCTGCAAGCCCCACCTCCACGCCCGTATGCCTTGCGTGGGACACAATAATCTGTTATTTTACAGCTTTAAAGAACAGTCACGGAGGTACCCGCCATTCAGTGGGCTC
>PIJE02001078.1:24638-84638 GCA_002895965.2 Coryphaenoides rupestris | reverse complement strand
ACTTTGCCTTTTGTTGTGAAAAAAACCATTAAATGGTTTTGTGCATTTGTTCGGGCAATGTAGTAATCCGAATTGTGCCATCATGTAGGAGGAAGTCAATAAAAGAGTAGAATGTAAAATGTCCCTTCAAAGCAAACACACGCCTGGGGACACAGTCTTGGCACGACTACAGACAAATTAATCACACGTTATAATTAAATGTATCTTCGTTTCTCTGGTTTGACAAAAAGCCAAACATGGAAAAGAGGTTGTCTCTGCCTCTGGTCCGCTGTAGTCAGAGGAGGCCGGGTGGTTTATCAGCTCACCATGCCCTTACCACAACTCTGCCTCACAAATCCCCAAGTATTTCACTTATCCGTGCAGCTGTAGCTGCTCCTCGTGAATTCTTCACCGTAATAATGCAAAACCATCGAATCATTTGAGTTATCTGCCTCATTTGTTAAGTGTTTTTCAAGTAAGCACAAGCCAACGCCCAATACTATAGCTTTAGTGTGATCTATAGGCCTAATAGTAAATAGGAAATCAGCAGTAAGCGGTTTAGTGAGAGCGTCACTTTGGAAACAAGAGAGGAAAGACGTGTTATGAATAAGCGCTGTGGACTTAAAGAGCATGAAACTAATGTTCCATCTGAATCGTGATTGTGAGGGGGGCTTTGCCTTATCATGTGCATATTTTGCCTTAACCATGCAAATCCCATGCATCATAATTCCCATGCCACAACATCACATCTACGGTGCGTTCCATACACTGACTTCATTCATGGAAGTGATCTGCTACAACCACAAACTGCATTTCATATGCCAGTACACTACTATCAATCATCATTGACATTATATAACCTCTGAGTGGGTATTAAAGGGAATACCCCCCCCCCCCCAAAAAAATTATAATATATATATATTTAAGCCTGTATACAAAAAACGAGAAAAAAACCCACAAATACGCAAGGGAAAAGTTTTTCATGAGCCCAGATGCTGCTAATTTATCCTATGATGTGCTGACCGCCAGTCTTTTAGAAGACATCGTAACTTCAGAAATGACACAACAGGAGCTGCCTCCTCTGGGTGAGGCCAACTTTTGTGCGACAAGTTGAGTGAAAAACAGAGACTGCATACATAAATAACCCCCACTTCTGTCACCCATCAGAGCATATATTCACCCTTTATATATATATATATACATATATAAACGTTCGTTGCTGCCGTTCGTTTCACAGAAAAGCATTTATCAAAACGTCGCACACATTGTATTGTGTCCAACCCCCACCGCCCCACTGCCCCCCCTCGCGGGAGACTTGGTACAGTCCACAGCTTCTTTTGATCGCTCCGGCGCTGGGAGCAGAGAGAGCAGAGAGAACACAACATGTTGAAGACCACAGCGCAGACAGACACGGTCACTTTATAACAACCTCTCCTGCTCTGGACATCTTATATGTATATATATATATATACACACACATATATACATATATATATATATCCAGTCATGGTGTGTGAGGCTAGTAGCTAGTATAATAACTGGCGTCGGGGGGAGGGGGGGGACGGTGAACGGTTGCTTTACTTTACTTTACAGTGAATAGTAGACACAGTGAAAGAAGGAGAGAAGAGGGACCGCGAACTGAGAGACACTGAGAGAGAGAGACTGAGAGACACTGAGAGAGAGAGACTGAGAGACACTGAGAGAGACACTGAGAGAGAGAGAGACTGAACGGAGGGTCCGAGATGCAGCTCGCCGCGGTGCTATCATGGTGGGGCACCCTAACTTTGTTCCTGTGCTGCTGCTGCTGTCCAGGTAAGAAGAAGCCCCTCTCTGACTCCCTTTGCTCATCTAAACTATTAGTGCGGCTGAAGAAAGTGAAGAAAGGAAAAAGGAAAAGAGCGCGTCAATGAAAGTGATTGTACAGTACGGCGACCCCGCTGCAGTCCTATGGCTTTGATTCCTATTGAGTTGTCACAGTTGTCTTTCTAACAACAACAAAAATTATGATTATGATGATGATGATGATGATACAAATGTGTTTTCCCCTCATGGTCATGTTGTATTACGACGGAGACGCAAACGCATTGGCAGCAGTGAGAGACACTGTTTAAGGTGAACACAACACAACACAGTGTTGCTTATTGAACGACTTTATGCACACTTTTGTGTGATTAGACAGACAGACACAGACAGACAGACAGACAGACATATCTTGAACTTGGCTTGAAAAAAAAAATGAAAATACGTCCACGGTTGTGTCTTGCTGTGTTTATCTTGCATCCTTTGCATCCCTGCAGTAGCTCTTGTTGTCATCCGTTTGGGTGCTCGAGTCAATGTTGCTCCTACGTTTTCTCTTAACACCTTGGATTTAACAACATGTTGGAACAGCCGCAGGAATGCCAGGACCTTTTAGTTGGCTGCTGCTACACACACACACACACACACACACACACACACACACACACACACACACACACACACACACACACACGATCGATTTGACGTTCATGAAACTACTTGTATGACACTGTACTGTAGTATAAATGGAACCTGTAATTGGCTGCTTTTTGTCTTTGCTGCTTCTTGCCCTGTTATGGGTCACGTGACAGATGTCACCAGGCCACTGTTTCTAAAATGTCACCAAGAAGGATTCAATATCAGTATTGGAAAAACAAAGGATGATCCATTGGATGACCCTGGACCTATATATCGTTGAGGTTTGGCATTCATTCAGATCTAGTTATGAAGTCCCTGCCTAGCTCTGTATCTCTGCAGGAAGCATACAATTGGAGACATGTTCTGTCATGAAGTAATTAATTCCCCCTTGTCTGACTGTATTGTATTGGTCACAGTTTTATGTTTAAGTGCCACTGTGCCAGCTATTCCCTCGTAATGGCATTCCTTTTTTTATTCCAAGTGGTGCGTTTTATATTTATTACAGTATTTCAGATGCTTTTAAGTTGTGTATTTATTCCACAAGATAGAATTTTTGTCTTGTTTTTAATGAAAACCTGCTTGTATCGCAAATTGTCTTTGGCCATCATCATGCAAGGTCTGCTCAGCTGACAATAGCTGGAATGTTGTTCGAACGAGCTGCAGGATTTGTGTGTGTGTGTGTGTGTGTGTGTGTGTGTGTGTGTGGTGTGTGTGTGTGTGTGTGTGTGTGTGTGTGTGTGTGTGTGTGTGTGTGTGTGTGTGTGTGTGTGTGTGTGTGTGTGTGTGTGTGGTGCCTTCTCAGCTCTAAGTCTAGTGGTCTTGGAGTAATGGGCTGAGTTGGACTAATGGCTTGTTGGAGAGGGTATTATGCACTTTAATGATGTGCTGTGGGAAAAGGGGGCAGGCCCTTATTGTGCCGCTAATAAAATCAACTGGCCCTGCATTCCCCACCGGACCGAGCTCATTTACAAATCAACTATTGATTTGAGGCTCGCGTCTTGGAAGAGCGCGGCGGCGGAGCAGCCGTGTATTTGTTCTGGATCTGTGGCGTAGGTCAGCGAGGGCCGGCCAGAACAAAGAGATGGGAGATCCATAAAATGGACCACAAAGATTTCAAATAAAATTACGTGTCTTGTCTTCCCCGTAGAGGTTAGCTGCATGCAAGTTAAGCAATATTGGCATCAACACACAAAGACGGAGGGGCGGGTATCTCTCTTTCTTGTTTCCCATGTCCTTGAGGTTGCAGCCCGAGGGCTCCTGTCCAAGGCATCCTCCTAATAGCGGCTGGGTGGATATTTAGTGCTGTAATACCAACTTTGTAGACCGGCTGGAGTCCAAGCGGACTGTAGTTACATTGTTGGGGTGGGGGCTAGAGGTTGCCCGGGACAGTGGAAGGAGAGTGGATGATGATGATGAGGAGGAGGAATAATGATGAGGAAGAGGATGTGGAATAGTAATTTCAGGGATGTAAAATTATGATGGGGCTACTAATATAATAAGAATATGTAAACAGTATAGCATGATATATGTGATGACAATAACCAAACATCTTGACGGATGCATAGAGCCGCCTCTTGAACTCGGCAACTTTTTGTTTTTAGTTTTTCGCTAAACCCCACCAACACTGTGAGTTAAGCAGCCGCAGATTTCCGCTGCACCGACATCCGCGACGGAATCCTGTAATAAAAACCGGCGTGCGATGAAACCCACCGTGCACGGCCACTCTGGTTCTGTTGGCATTTGCTGGACAATCCAAACGCAAACACCCACAGTCCACTATAGCTCTCGGTGGATCCAGGTCATTGTTGCGGCCGCTAGCTGCGTCCGGCCGCGTGTTGGCTATTGTCACGCGCCTCTGCCTCTTTGTTAACTTTCTCCTGTGTTGTACTCGGCTTCACCCCAGAAAAACTACAAACGAGGGCACAAAGTCGCCCCTGTAATAAATGCCCTCTGTGCAGATACTCCCAAGAAGTCTCTCCGCTTGGTTAACAAAATACTTTGAGGCGTTGAGTATACCACTGTTGACAAGGACGTTTGAGGCTACTTTTTGTTTTACGCTGAAGTTGAATGTATTGATGGCAATACAGACAACATGGGGAATGTTGACTGTAGCACGGTTGTGTTGTGTGCATTATGGCACCCACTGGCAAATATATCTATAAGAATGAGGTCATTAAGTCTTTTCGTGAAGTTAGTAGTTTTTATGTGGTTTTGTCCCTGGTCTAGCTGGTTAGGCTGGTGTGGCTTGGCCTTTAGCCTGCGCCAGGGGAGAGAAGGCCTGGCCACCCGATACCCCCAGTGTGCCCCGTGTGTCTCTGCAGAGGGGATGGAATTGCACCTCCAAGGTAGCGGAGAGGTAACCTACCATTACTTGACTCCTAAGCCTCCCTCGCCCTCTCCCTCTCTCTCTCTCTCTCTCTCTCTCTCCTCACCCCCCTACCCCCCTCCTTCTAAGCCCTCAGGGGTGGTGTTTCCCCCCCACCCACTCGCTTGGTTGGGAGGAGGAGGAGGAGGAGGAGGGGGAGGCGGGGAGTGGTTGGTGGTGGGGTTGCTTCTGCAGCCACCTCGTCTCAGTCTCTTATATCTCCACCTTCCCATAAATCTCCTGGTGCTCTGCAATGTGGGGCTTTTCCCAACAATTGTGTGTGTGTGTGTGTGTGTGTGTGTGTGTGTGTGTTTGTATGTGTGTGGGGTTGGGGGTGGGGAGGCGCTTGTATCTGGTTACTGAGTATGACTCCCTGGGGGCCCATTTTGAGTCATGTTCACTCTCAGACTATATTGTCACCCATGTTGGCTTTTAGAGGGACGCAAACAAACATGCAACCCCCCCCCCCACCCCGTTCTCCCGTATGCACACAGCCGGTTGTGTTTGGAGAGGATTAGTCGTAGGACCCAATGAAACTCTGTGGCTCTCATTGTCTCAATGGGGGACTGCTGTAGAGGACAACTAGATAAGGTGTGTGTGTGTGTGTGTGTGTGTGTGTGTGTGTGTGTGTGTGTGTGTGTGTGTGTGTGTGTGTGTGTGTGTGTGTGTGTGTGTGTGTGTGTGTGTGTGTGTGTGTGTGTGTGTGTGTGTGTGGTGTGTGTGTGTGTGTGTGTGTGTGTGCAGTCTTGCTCAAAGACAACTCAAGGGCACATACTTGCAGAGACACACATATAGATCTGTGGTAACCCAAGTCTGTAGTTGTTTCTTTACACCAGTGAAAGTGATTCTTTATTTTCTGTGAAATCCTGGTGATGTCAGCTGTATCTCTATCCAATTTCCTTTCTTCTTTCCTGGCGTGACCATGAGGAGACTGGCCTTCTGTTCAGAGGGGAGAACAATTGTTACAATGTTTAGATATTTATTTTGTTATATTCCCACCGCCCCAAGTGATATATTATTGATTAATTGCATGAAACATGATGGGGAGTGTGTATTCCTTATTGGCTAAATATAATCCAATGTTTTCAGAGGTTTGTTTTGTAAAAATCATCTTGAGAAGAAAGCGTGTGACCTTTTGTCAGGGACTGTTATGAATGGGTAATGGGCGCAGCCATGCTAGAGCAACACAGTTGCTCATGTGATATTTTGGGACAGAGGAGTGGTGGTGGGTGTTGGAACAGGCGCCCTACATTGGATCATACATTGCGTCCGGAAGCAATGGCCAGATATTCCTGGTAGGCAAGAGGAGTCTTGGCTCTCCCTTGCATACAATCAACTGATATCGGAGTGGGCAAGAGGTCAGCGTATGGAAAACTTGCCTCGCCTTGGGCCTTGTGAGTTACAGTGTTGTACATTAGCCTGCTTGCTGTTCCCGGGGTCAAGGGCTAAGGGGTTTGCATAGTACATGGTATGCTAGCGTAAAAACCAGCAGTGTATCCTCACTTACCCTGAGGGGTTCAGTTCAAAGAATGGGAAGGTGAGAGATTGGTGTCAAGGTTGTGACTCTGGCTCCTGGCTGACTCTGGCCCCTGGCTGACGCACCAGTGCTTTTGCTGCTTTTGTATTGGGATTTTTCATCACATAAATAACTGGTTAACCATTAAACAAATGCATCGTGGTGTTAAGTGGTTATAAACTTAATATAAACACATGCTGCTCATTTCTTACAAAGTTGAAATCAAGGGCTGTACTTGCAGGATACTCAAGAATGTTTTATGGATTGAAGTTTGTACATGAATACATTTTCATATATTCAACCATATTTTTGGTCAATCCTAACCTTAGTTTGGATTCGTATCTGTGGCAATATCTAGAATGTCACATCCTCCCCCGCCGACATGTCCTCCTGCCGGCAGCAGGGGTGTCTGTCCCTTATATTTCCTGCAAAAGGTGGTGGAGTTGAGGTCTTCTTGACAGCTCTCTGACTCTCTCTGTCCACAATGTATGAACACGTACACATTCCCAGAATGCATACCAGAACATCAACAGACGTGTGCATAAAAGTGCTACATATACATGTTCCCTTCAACACACCTGCTAACACAACTTAAGCGTAGCTGGAATAGCCAAGGATTCTGTGACACATTCCCCAACCCATGGTGAATTTATAGTCACTTTTCCCTCAATCTTCTTATGCACTGCTGGGTTCAGACTTTGCTACTGCCAGCCCCCACCTGCTCAGTGTCTGGTGTCATTCTAGAGCTGAACTGGTGAAACCAAGATGACGCACACACAGTATGTCGCCTGTGCAGCTGAGCATTCCCCTATCATCTGGTATTGTCCAAGTGTGCACGTGCAACTCTGTTAGTTCTCCATAACGCTTGACAATGGAGACTGGACCGCTGAAGAGAGAGGGACTTGTAGGAATTAACAAAATTGAAGCATAAAAACCCCACACACAGTCACACACACACATTTACACCATATAGGCCTGAAGGCATGCAAGATTTCCTGCTAGCTTATATGACCTCAGAGTGCATTTGCCCTTCTCGTATAACATCTTACTGTTGTCCTCTAAGCATGGAAGAGCGGTGATGTCACCAGAAGGGAGAGCACCGAAACTTTACTCCAGACCAACACAATGGCCATTCTCAGGTGTTGATGGTGAGGTAGTCCACATAGGACGAGTACCTGTGCTGTTCACCCCGAAACAGTGCGTTTTAAAAAGACTTTGCATTTTCTTCAAGGGTTTGTCACACCTGTTATTACGAGCTATTATGTCACTTTTACACTGAAATTTTTTCACTTGAAACCAGATTAAGTGAGGAGCAACGAGAAGGTGGTGATTGTTGTTTGGTTCTTGATTAAACAAACACAGAGAGAGAGAGAGAGAGAGAGAGAGAGAGAGAGAGAGAGAGAGAGAGAGAGAGAGAGAGAGAGAGAGAGAAGAGAGAGAGAGAGAGAGAGAGAGAGAGAGAGAGAGACGAGAGAGAGAGAGAGAGAGAGAGAGAGAGAGAGAGAGAGAGAGAGAGAGAGAGAGAGAGAGAGAGAGAGAGAGAGAGAGAGAGAGAGAGAGAGAGAGAGCTACTGAAAAGTGCTCCACTCCCTAATGAACTCGAGTGGCCCATAGAAGTGGGGCCTTTTCAGAGAAAGGACAAAGTGTCAAAACAAGCCCAGCCCTTCTTGCCGCTCGCAGGGGCTAAACACTGCCTTTTAACTCTCCGAGTGTGGGCGTCTGAAGTGTAGGCCGGTCGTGGAAACAGAAGAGGGAGGCGGAATGTTCTTGCTAAAACAACGGCCGCTTAAATGAAGCGTCCCTTTTTTTTTAACTTTTTTTTTTCGTTCTCCATTTAGCTCTCCTGTTTCCACCGGCTTCATGCAACCCTCCCCCCAACACTTGTATCACCCCGACTTCTAATTAGAGCTACTCTTGCACAGGGAGTTGAAAAGCCCATATATTTTGCGAGTAGGGGCCCTCAAAAGGCGACCCTTTGGGACTTACAACCCTGCAGCACTGTCGCCCCTGATGAAAGGGCCTTGAATGCGTCACCGCACAGCCCTCAATCGACCACTAAAGACTTGTGTACCCTCATGTCCTCTCAGTTCGCTCTATTCTCCCGTTTCTGAGGTTCCACCAACACCACCCCGCCCCCATGCCTTTCCTCAGCACAAACTCTTTCCCCTGTTTTTGACCCAAGCCCATGCCTTGCTGCTTGGAAGAGGCTGGGGTGGGATACGGTGCCCAGCCCTGGTGTTGTGCTGGGAATAAACACCGCTAAGGCTCATTTAGCCATGGGTGAAAAAGCACAGACAAATATGTCTGCGGCCCAAAGTCCATCCCGGCAATTACAGTGACTGATTAAAGAGCTACCTCGCCCGGCAACTATGTGTATGTGTATATACTACAACACTGGCTGAATATGTCATAACACTAACTGATAAGGCCCATGACTGAACTAGTTATGATGTAGAGGATGTTGATTTAACATAGCCTAGACCCAATGGCTATGTTATAATAAGTAGGGCAAGGACAAAGGAATCCCGATGTGAGCACTACTACATAAGTTATGTCCAACCTTTGACCTGTTCAGATAGCGTTTCTGTTTGGTTAAAGGATTTTTTTATTCTTTCTTGCCTCACACATTGACTCATGCATAGATGTGAACAATTCGATCCTTCTAAGGAGAATAAATACACTTTTTTTTTTTTACAGACCCACGTGGGCAATAATTTGATTCTGCATTGTATGTTGATGGATGATGACCCAGCAATGGTACAAATGCATGTCTGATCAAAAACTCATCTGCTGGATGGGTCAAAGCTATTCAGAGCATGTCTTGTATTCTACTGAGAGTCTTCTCAAATGGGTCGCCATGATATTCCACTTGTGGCTGCGGTGATGCATGGGGTTACTATCATAATTAGCTGCCTATTTTAGTTGTTATCTTGTGTCCGCCATTAGCAGATGGCTCCCTCGATGTCAGGCAAGGTTGACTGTCATACGCTGTCCTCATTTTGTCCAATTGCTGTCATGATCCAATATGGTTTCTCTTAAAGAGTAGTTTCCGTTCCTATGAGATTAATGTGTTCTACTGGCTTTTAACTGGGAGGCTGCTGCCTTAAGTGTGCATCTGCTTACCGTCATTGTCACCCACAGCGGAAACACCACATGGTCGCAGGGATAATTGTTTCCTTGTCGGACTGGGGAGAATAGCCATTTGCCAGTAGTTAATGGCCACGAGAATGTCTCTGCTTAAGGAAAGTATGGTAGAAGGCGGTCTGGAACCTAAAACTTTTTAGGCTTGTAAAAAGTTACGAACCAAATCTATCCAACAGACCCATTTGGGTTTTCATCCATTTCATTTTTATTTTTTGTGCTGTGGATCCCCAGGAGGTGTTTCAGCGCTATAGGGATTGATGTTAATCCAGGCACTCTGGTGTCCATGCCCAGAAGATCTGAACTGCTCCGGGGACCCAAGGTGCTCCCAGATCCTAGCCAGGTGTTTGCCCTCGAGGGAGTGGAAATCCTAGGCACAGCCTAATCAGAACCAGGCGCTATGGCCCAATCCTTATTCCTGGAGCAGCGTATTATCGTACATGGTTGCAAAGATAATTGTTAAGGATGGATTTATTGAAGGCTTCAAACTGCCGATTTTTCTTCCACAATCACTTATCCACCTTGCCAGATGCCCTTGGGTAATAGTTTTGCATTTTAAAACGACAAAATAAGAAGAACCTAATGGTGGTTTACGCAATGAAATAAAGCAACTGATTTGTGCAGAGCCGCAACAGTCTGAAATAAAGCTTTGCTATATCCGCCAACTCGGTTTGCCTTGCCAGCAGTTCTGAGTGATGCAGCCAAAAAAAAGCACGAAAGTCAAACGGCAGCAATCATGATATTTTCTACGGTAATTTCCACAGTAATCCATATTAATGCACTGACAAATCACTGTCCTTGCATCACACTTTTGATACATTGATCTTGTCCATGCCAGTGTCATAAAGGCGCTGTGAACGGTACGTTAAGCAAGCACAGGCTTTTGGAAATGTCGTCAGTGAGCAGACTCACTTCTTTGACTACCTGTCTGCCTGCAGGCCACTTTAGACACGAGATTGATCACCATAACCTTGGCAGATGGCAGAGAGGCCGGTACACTACTTTAGCAGACCGTTCATAAAAGCGATACACTTCCCAAATGGCTTATTTAATAGTGGAGGCTGTCGACACACTCCTACAGAAGAACCAGGAATGGGGAGAGCCACTAATGGCACATTTCAAGGTTTATTTTGTGTTCATGTTGTTTTAAATATTGCCATTCATCCCACGTGGCAATAAGGCATTATTTTGCAGTGTCCTTGTTTGAGAAAGCCCTTTGGTTCAGGGTTAGAGCCTTATTTGGCTAAATGTGAGCTGTGGTCATAGTTGAGGCTAGCCCAGCTAGTACCATGTGCTTGGGCGTTGTCCGATCTCTTCTAAATCATGCTAGCGGTAGCACCAGTTGTTGTCTGAGTGCCAGCGGGACTCTTTAAAAGGGAGATGGATCAGTAGTGCAGTAGAGGAGAGGGCACGGTGAGAACAATGATGACTCCAATAAATCTTAACGCACAATATGTGTTCCACAACCCATCCCTACTTCCAACCGTGAATCTCATGCCAAAGCCCTCACAGGTGCCATGGCTTAAAGGTGTGAATCTGGCTACTCGTCCCTGGGTGGCTCTCGTGTGTGTCTGTGTGTGTGTGTGTGTGTGTGTGTGTGTGTGTGTGTGTGTGTGTGTGTGTGTGTGTGTGTGTGTGTGTGTGTGTGTGTGTGTGTGTGTGTGTGTGTGTGTGTGTGTGTGTGTGTGTGTGTGTGTGTGTGTGTGTGTGTGTGTGTGTGTGTGTGTGTGTGTGGCTGGTGATAAATCAATGCCATTCGGGCATAAAGGAGAAGGGGAATTGGCTGGGAAGGGGCAGGGTGCCAACACTAAATCCAATTATACCAAGGCCTGGCACCACTCAACCTGATGACTGTCTCTACCTTAAGCCACAGGGGGGAGTGGGATAGGTGGGGGTGCAAAGCCAGCAAGGACAGCTTCAGCTGTGACAGGAGAGGGAGGAAAAGAAAAGGAAATAAATGGAAAAGCTGTTCAGTAAAAGAAGTGCGTGCCCATTATTGTCTGTTTGTCCGTCTCTGTGTGTGTGTGTCTGTTGCATGCTGCCAGGGAGACATATCTTAGTAGACGACTATGGGCGCCAGGCACCAGCTGAGGCCCTTTATTCAGCTAGCTGCTATGACTACACAGCAACTGGCCTGAGCCCCGACACCTGTCAGCCACACACACACACACACACACACACACACACACACACACACACACACACACCACACACACACAACCACCCATAGAATCACACAGAATGTTGAGGGACAGTGTCTCCCATGGAGCACAGGGCATCCGTTAGATGACTTAATTCAGACACTTTAAAAAAGCACACTCTCAAGACCAGACAGCGCCGTTTATACCTCTTTCTTTCTTCCCTCCCTCCCTACCATCTTTCTCTTGCTCCTTCTAAACCCAAACAGCCACGAGAGACTGTAACAGACTCCTCTGCGCGCAGGATAGAAAGCGGTTGACCAATAAAAGAGGCCTCCAGCAGACAGAGAGAGTCTTCCCGGGCGTCGTCTCCGCCAAAGAGATGAAGATTTAGCAGGCGCCGGCCGCGACTCAGCAGGGCCGTCTGCAGACACAGTCAACAAAAAAAAAACACGAAGACAAAAAAAGAAGAAGAAAGTAACAGAGAACCCCATGAATCAAATGTTTCCCCTCCCCGGAGCGATAACTCTGGACAGGACGAGTCGCGGACAACAGTTGGCGAGAGTTTTTAATGTCTGGACTTACAGCCTTTGGCCTGCGCCGCTGTCGGCCTGGCTCCTGCTGCCTCGCTCCGGGGTGAAGGAATGGGAACAGGTGGGCGTGTGGCTCCAGACACGCCGACACGCGTGTAATCGTCATGACAGAGGGGATTAGGACCTGTGGAGCCCCGGTGGACGCGGCGACGGTGACATGCGATAGCCCGTGACGTTACGCCGTGCAAAAGTTCTCTCTTTCTCTCTCTCTCCTCCTCTCGCCAACAATCGACCCATGGCTACAACAGTGTGTTGCATACAAAAGATAAGCCTTCGATCGGCTTTGTAAAACTCTTTGCACTCCCCTCCCCTCCCCACCCCTCCCTCCCACACAAACAAACCTTGTACAGGGCACGGCTCCCCCTCTGGTGGAAGAGGTCAGGCCTCCGCCAACCACTGGTGATGGAGAGAGGCGCAATGTAATTTTGTTTGGAGAGAAACCGGCAGATGCCCTTTGGCTAAATCCACATTCATTAGCCTAATTGTGAACAGTCATTCCGAAAGCTATTTGGGCGGTTTAGCACATGGCAATATGGATACTGCAGGCGTTCACATTGCACTCAAAAAGATGACGCGTTGTTTGACCTTCACGGCCCTCTGGAGGCCAACGTCATCTAATGCGGTCACCGACGGTGCGGGTCGAGTGTCTTTTTACAGTCCAGGCCCGTGTTTACATTGTCACCATCTTGTGCGTCTAGACTCCTAGAGCGGCCTCCTGGTCTGGGTCTGGTCTGAGCCAGCTGCAGTAAAAAAAAAAAAAAAAGGCCCCATCTTCTGCTCTCCCCTCTCCCTCCCCCCTGTCTTTATCTGTCCTCTTGGGTTACGGGACAGACAATTGTTAAAGCAGAGCGTCACTGCAGCGGCGGGGCTCTGTAATAAATCTGGGCCTGATTTAGCCGTGGAAAGACAGCTTCCTGGATGTGGAGCGAGACGCGCCGACAGCGAGGGAGACTCCAGATGATCCTGATGAGGCCCAGCGGGTTCCAGCTGCCAGGAGGTGTCAGGGAAAAAAAGACCCCGAAAAAAAAAGTGTGCAATGCCTAAAATAGGGGTCGAGTCACTCACGTGTTTGACTGCTAATCCACCGCTATAGATTAACGCAGTGTGTGGACGCATCTATTAAAAGAGGTAGGTTATATTCTGTAGGGAGCGGGGGGGGGGGGCAAGTTGTCATTGCAGCATTAGCTTATGCTCTTGGAAAGATGGGTTGGTGCTGATGAGGGAGGGAGGGGAGGTGGGACGGGAGGGTGGGGTGTGTGTGATCGATAGGCCCTGCCAAGCGGCATTAGTCCCCGCGGGGCCCCGAGGGAGGGGTCCCCCATCTTACAGGCACAAGAGCACTGGGACTCTCGCTCTGATCTTATTTATGGGCGCACAAAAGGCAGCACAAGGGGTCCTTTTGGTGGGGGCCTGTTCAAACAGAAGGCCAGTGCGGACCGCTCTTTGAGGGGGCCGAGCTGAATTGACTCTGGGGAAGAGAGAGAGAGAGAGAGAGAGCGAGAGCGCGAGGGAGAGAGGGGCTGACAGGCCAGCCGTAAAGCCCTTAAAAAAAGGGGGCCAGGATCAAGTGGTGGTGAGGGGGACAGGACTACCCACCCCCCCCACCCCCCCCCCCAACCTCCCCCACCGGCCCCCAGCCCAGCTCCACCACTCCAACTCCCCAGAGACGAGGGGCTTGCGGGGGCTTGGAGACAATGAGGCCGTGCTGCTGCTGGGAGTGGGAGGCGATGGAGTGGGTGGGGTGGGTGGGAGGAGGAGGAGTCCGTCCAGGCAGAGGGTGGGGGGGGGGGGGGGGGGGGGGGGGTATTTGTATGCAAGTTGGAATCTGTATGTTGTGGTCGTGGGTATTAAGAAAAAGGCCCCACCCTGCCTTCTCACCCCAGCTGCCACACTGCACGTCAAACGCCAAGTGTGTGTGTGTGTGTGTGTGTGTGTGTGTGTGTGTGTGTGTGTGTGTGTGTGTGTGTGTGTGTGTGTGTGTGTGTGTGTGTGTGTGTGTGTGTGTGTGTGTGTGTGTGTGTGTGTGTGTGTGTGTATATCAAAACCCCTTCCGACACGTCCCCTCACCCCTCCCCCCTACCCGTCTCACAGGGGCCCAGGCACTCTAAATCAAGTCAGTACCCCCCTCCCCCCCACTCAATTCCCCATGCTGGCATGGGACTGGAACTTGGGCTAGTAATAGGCAAGTTTTGTGTGTGTGTGTGTGTGTGTGTGTGTGTGTGTGTGTGTGTGGTGTGTGTGTGTGTGTGTGTGTGCGTGTGTGTGTGCGTGTGTGTGTGTGTACGGTGGGGGGGGAAGCAACGGGGATCAGGGATCAAAGGCCTCAGGAGAACAACCACATCACTTCTATCCAGCTGGACGCTTCCCCCCAGTCACCTCGGTGGGAGGAGCAGAGAGAGTGGGGGTGGGGGGTTCTGGGGGACATCATAACACCTAAAGAGCACCCCACATCTAGTTTCTATGTGTATATATATATATACACACACACACACACAAACGCATGCAAGCGTACACACACACAAATCGTTTTGTGAAAGGAGGGTCACCGGTGAAAGTCAAAAATCAGATGCTCCCCGAGCCAAAGATCCCGGATCGGATCGGTCACGGCTGTCGTCGTTGCTAAGCGATGAGGCGAGCAGAAGGGAGAGGGTGGAAACGGACAGGACGAGCTGTCGCCAAGCAGATCAGAGAAAAGTAAAAACCACTGAAAAAAAATAAAAAGACAGGACAACAGTCCTGGAAAGATAAGATAAAGAACATGTGATAAATAGAAATAGAAAAAAAACTGAAACCCCAACAAATAAACAGCATGTATGGTCCATATGTGCCTGCTAAGGGTCTGTGCACACGTGCCACGCACATCTGCGTTCTGCATTTTAGTATTCGGCTGACAGGCACATTGTTTGGTTTTTTCGGAATCGAGCAAAGCAGTACAGAAAAAAGAAAAAAAAAGTCCATGTGATTTATGGTTGTCCTGATCCCGGTGTGACCCCTTCACCCTGCGGCCCGCTGACCTGGAAGTTACGTCCATTTGGGGGCAGCCATTTCCTGGCTCTATAAAGAAAGCTAGACGGACAGAGGGTGAAAATGAAGGGGCCAGAATCATTAACCTGCCCGCACAATGACCACAACTGTGTCCAAGTCCAGTCCAGACCTTTGGAGAGGTCAACGACTCCCCCAGTGCCCGTAAAAAAAAAGCAAAAAAGATCTGACTGGGTACTACAGCACAGAACAAGAGTCCTTACATCTGAGAACAAGTAAAAATAAAAGCACCATGAAAAACCTTCTGTGATAGATGCAGGAATAAGTAACCCAGACTGTGTTGGTACCCATGCTGAGGCCCCCGCTTCGAGGACCAGTCCTCGACAGATCTCTGGAACCAAGTCAAAAACAAGGTTGGAGCAGGTTCCATCTCTTGCCCGATGTCCAGATCCAATCCAGTCAGTCACATCAACGCCGGAAAGAAGCCCAATAACATTCACACCAACTCGAGGAGAGCAGTCCCAGTGTGTACGCATCGCTACAGGTGCGTGCGTGCGTGTCTTAATTCTCCATCCGGAATGCTCACCTACAGTATGTGCGATTGTAATTGCTGACCGACGATCCCGATAGCAGTCGTCAGGATGTCGGTAGAGCGGTGGAGCTGTGGAGCGTTTGTGTCTGCCTAGAATTTAAGATTTCGAGCCATAATCAGAGACTCGTGTGTAGGGCTGGGCGATATGGCTGAAAACTGTATCACGATATAAGTGTTTCATATCGGTCGATATCGATAATTATTTTTCATTTGTATGACCTATTAAAATAAGGACCAGGAGAAAAATATACTAAATTTAAACATTTTTATTTTAAACTTAACCTCCCTCTGATGTAGGCAGACAGGGAAAAGGAATGTCAACACAACCATGGAAAACACTCAAATATATAAATATAAACATAAGTCTGAATGAAAATTTAAATCACAATGAAAACTTAACAATTATCAATAATAAAGTGCTTAACAAAAATAAAGTGTTACAAAAACATGTGCAAAGTGTTAAATGTAAACATAGAGAAACCTGAGATCTGACAAGTTGGTTGTACAAGTTGGTTGTATTACCAGTCTTGGTGGACGACGGTCATAATTTGCAGACAACATTGGTCTGACTACGGTCTGACTTATAAAATCCAAAAAGCTGCATACTGGTGAGCTGATCTTTCCATTTTTTGTCGACAATTTCCTCTCTCGTTGCGGCGCTCATCTTTCACTTCTGTTATTCAAGAAACAAACACGAAACAACGAGATGGCGCAACCAACCGTGATACTGTTACATGATTGGCTGTTAGCGTGTCACTCCATACGTTGCTAGGTACCAGAGGACGAGTGGCCTTTGTTCATGCAACCAATTTTGCTTCGCAACCTCTGGTTCAAAAGTGGAGCTAGACTCTAAGCTCCGGTTTCTTCCAACGAGGAAAAAAAAATATCGAAACGTTCTATCGAACGCATTTTCTATTGATATTGATTACGTGTCTATCGCGATACATATCGTTATCGTTTTATCGCCCAGCCCTACTCGTGTGCATGTACTGTATGAGTGCGTGCGTCGTGATAAGCCCGTTTTACCCGGCATCCCTCACCGCAGAAAATAGCATTGCATCGTAACAACAACAGTGTGTCTGCTGATGGCTTCTGGCATTTGTACACCCATTCACAGCTAGCATGAACCATTGTGCGCAGCCAAGCGTGGCTCTATGAATGCCTTGTAGTCAAGAGTTCACAAACTTTGACAGTACACAATATATTTTCTACTTGACAACATTGGTCACAAGATTTGTTCATGAATGGAAAAGGACTGTGCTTCATATGAAATGGCCACACAAGTACTTCCATTTCATATAAATCAACATCATGCCCACACCACCACAACAACTGGCTGGATTTGAAATGTGCACACCACTTTCTGTATGCATGAGGTCGTGCCCATGTGTGGCATGCCATAGATATATTAAGTATTGCTCTCCATTCAATGTTCCTGCTGCATCCTACCCCACCCCCTTTTTTTCTCGCCTTCAACCATGTCCTTACCATAGTGTCTCACAGCGGCAAAGGAATTAAGTGTTCTCTGTGTGCGTGTACGTGCGTATGTGCGTGCGTATGTGCGTGCGTGCGTGTGTGTGTTCACGCGTGTCAGCAGAGTGAATAATGACTGCTCTGTTGCAGGGGAAGGACGCACCCAGGGTAGCCTAACTGATCCGGAGCACGAGGTCGCCGGTTGACGTTCCCGGGCGCTGAGCGTTGGGACATTGTTGAGACAGAGCCTCGTCTCTTCGGAGGCATCATGAGGGCTCCGGCCGGAGGGGGGGGGGGGGGGGGGGACCGCGGCTCTCGGTGCGCCATAAAAATAATCATGCGTGAACGCCTGAATAATTGGCAAGCGAAAACAATTTGATTAACAGTGTTGTAGCCAGATCCCTCCACACAAAGAGTGTCTTTGAATGTGTGGGATGTACGCATGTACATTCTCAGTCGCCACAAAATAGGCAAACAGTGTCTTTGAGTCACTGTTAGCTTTTGGGGAAGGGGGGGGGGGCACATACAATTGAAAATAGGGTCAAAGTTATTGAATGTCAACTGGGAGGATACTGGTTCAATTCCCAGGTTGCCTTCTTCATATTGAGGAGAGTTAGAAGCGGGTAACCTTCTGAAATGAAGACGACGACCATCATAACTCAAACCTCTCTCTCTGAGCCACATTGTACTCCATGCAGTGTGTGTGTGTGTGTGTGTGTGTGTGTGTGTGTGTGTGTGTGTGTGTGTGTGTGTGTGTGTGTGTGTGTGTGTGTGTGTGTGTGTGTGTGTTGTGTGTTGTGTGTGTGTTGTGTTGTGTGTTTGTGTGTGTGTGTGTGTGTGTGTTGTGGGGGTTGAGGTTGTTTGCATTCCAAGGCCGGTGTGTGTATGGTAGGGCACCTAAGCAGCCCGGCAGACAGTTGTCTGGGTGAGCTGAAAAAACAAGTGACTGAACATCACCAAAAGGCAGCAGGGTTATATCTCTGTCAAGCCTATCACTGCCTGAGAACTTATTCACAAGGCTGGCAGGGCAGAGGAAATCCGCCCCGCAACCTTCCATGCCATCCGCCTTCCGCCCTCTCAGTCAAAATCTTCCTATCCAACTAAGGTTTTTGTTTTTTTTTAGGGGGGAGGGGGGATTGACACACAAGTCGATATACGTGGCAGGAGCTTAAGTACGGTCAACACACACACACACACACACAACCACACACACATTAGCCGCGGAGCAGGGTGGCCGTTGGATCGAACAGACGCCCATCGCCGCATACAGTATGTCCCAGGGCCCCGCTGGTGATAAATCAATGCCATTCGGGCATAAAGGAGAAGGGGAATTGGCTGGGAAGGGGCAGGGTGCCAACACTAAATCCAATTATACCAAGGCCTGGCACCACTCAACCTGATGACTGTCTCTACCTTAAGCCACAGGGGGGAGTGGGATAGGTGGGGGTGCAAAGCCAGCAAGGACAGCTTCAGCTGTGACAGGAGAGGGAGGAAAAGAAAAGGAAATAAATGGAAAAGCTGTTCAGTAAAAGAAGTGCGTGCCCATTATTGTCTGTTTGTCCGTCTCTGTGTGTGTGTGTCTGTTGCATGCTGCCAGGGAGACATATCTTAGTAGACGACTATGGGCGCCAGGCACCAGCTGAGGCCCTTTATTCAGCTAGCTGCTATGACTACACAGCAACTGGCCTGAGCCCCGACACCTGTCAGCCACACACACACACACACACACACACACACACACACCCCCCCCCCCCCGCTCCCTACAGAATATAACCTACCTCTTTTAATAGATGCGTCCACACACTGCGTTAATCTATAGCGGTGGATTAGCAGTCAAACACGTGAGTGACTCGACCCCTATTTTAGGCATTGCACACTTTTTTTTTCGGGGTCTTTTTTTCCCTGACACCTCCTGGCAGCTGGAACCCGCTGGGCCTCATCAGGATCATCTGGAGTCTCCCTCGCTGTCGGCGCGTCTCGCTCCACATCCAGGAAGCTGTCTTTCCACGGCTAAATCAGGCCCAGATTTATTACAGAGCCCCGCCGCTGCAGTGACGCTCTGCTTTAACAATTGTCTGTCCCGTAACCCAAGAGGACAGATAAAGACAGGGGGGAGGGAGAGGGGAGAGCAGAAGATGGGGCCTTTTTTTTTTTTGTTTTACTGCAGCTGGCTCAGACCAGACCCAGACCAGGAGGCCGCTCTAGGAGTCTAGACGCACAAGATGGTGACAATGTAAACACGGGCCTGGACTGTAAAAAGACACTCGACCCGCACCGTCGGTGACCGCATTAGATGACGTTGGCCTCCAGAGGGCCGTGAAGGTCAAACAACGCGTCATCTTTTTGAGTGCAATGTGAACGCCTGCAGTATCCATATTGCCATGTGCTAAACCGCCCAAATAGCTTTCGGAATGACTGTTCACAATTAGGCTAATGAATGTGGATTTAGCCAAAGGGCATCTGCCCGGTTTCTCTCCAAACAAAATTACATTGCGCCTCTCTCCATCATCCAGTGGTTGGCGAGGCCTGACCTCTTCCACCAGAGGGGGAGCCGTGCCCTGTACAAGGTTTGTTTGTGTGCGAGGGAGGGTGGGGAGGGAGGGAGGGAGTGCAAAGAGTTTTACAAAGCCGATCGAAGGCTATCTTTTGTATGCAACACACTGTTGTATCATGGGTCGATTGTTGGCGAGAGGAGGAGAGAGAGAGAGCGAAAGAGAGAACTTTTGCACGGCGTAACGTCACGGGCTATCGCAATGTCACCGTCGCCGCGTCCCATCGGGGCTCCACAGGTCCTAATCCCCTCTGTCATGACGATTAACACGCGTGTCGGCGTGTCTGGAGCCACACGCCCACCTGTTCCCATTCCTTCACCCCGGAGCGAGGCAGCGGGAGCCAGGCCGACAGCGGCGCAGGCCAAAGGCTGTAAGTGCCAGACATTAAAAACTCTCGCCAACTGTTGTCCGCGACTCGTCCTGTCCAGAGTTTATCGCTCCGGGGAGGGGAAACATTTGATTCATGGGGTTCTCTGTTACTTTCTTCTTCTTTTTTTTGTCTTCGTGTTTTTTTTTTGTTGACTGTGTCTGCAGACGGCCCTGCTGAGTCGCGGCCGGCGCCTGCTAAATCTTCATCTCTTTGGCGGAGACGACGCCCGGGAAGACTCTCTCTGTCTGCTGGAGGCCTCTTTTATTGGTCACCCGCTTTCTATCCTGCGCGCAGAGGAGTCTGTTACAGTCTCTCGTGGCTGTTTGGGTTTAGAAGGAGCAAGAGAAAGATGGTAGGGAGGGAGGGAAGAAAGAAAGAGGTATAAACGGCGCTGTCTGGTCTTGAGAGTGTGCTTTTTTAAAGTGTCTGAATTAAGTCATCTAACGGATGCCCTGTGCTCCATGGGAGACACTGTCCCTCAACATTCTGTGTGATTCTATGGCCGATCAATAACGTTGTCTTCCCCTTCCGCTGTCCTCTGGCTGTGTAGCGTTGTTCCTCCCAGTCTCTCTTCTTCCTCCTATGCCGTTGGGGTTAGACTGGGAGGGCAGGATGGGGATTAGTCCAAATCAAGAGACTAAAAGTGTTAAAGGAGCGACAAAGTCCCTCCGCTCTTTATTAAGCATTTTTAGCTGTGTCCCGGGCTGCCCCCCACCTCCTCAGGGGCTTATGTTCGGGGTTTGGAAACCCTGCTGGGTATTGTGGGCTTCAGGGGATTGTGGGTAAAAAAAAAAGAAAACCAGGGAACCCAGCCAGTAGGCGTGGCTTATTAAAGATCTGTACTACTGACCCTTGGTCTTTAGAGAGCTAGCAGAAGCGGCATCCTTTACAATTTTATTTTTGGGTCGTGCCACCATTTGCAGAAATGCATTGCTCTGTGTGCCTTTGGCTTTAAGGTTGTTTAAGCGTGCAGTTCAGTATGCAGCTGTGACGAAAAATGAATGTGAAACCCTCTCTTCGCTCTAAGACACTAGACGATGCATCTGTTATGGGTTGTGTTATATGGGGCAAGCTAATAGTTGCTACATAAGGAACTAGCGTTCGGGATGAGTTGGATCACAGGAAAGTTACCACATCGAGGTCACGCGATGACGCTACCGTCTTCATCTTCTGCCGCAGCGCAATAGCTGAACTGACACGGCAGCACAGACTTCACACGTTCCCTCTTGAAAGACAGAAGCCCCTCCATGACACTGTAGTCTCTGTAGACGCTTGCTTCTGGCAGCCATATTCCTTTATGCTAGAGTACAGTTTATTTGCTGTCGACTGTGTAGTTGCGTAGTTGTAAAACCTATAATAATAATAATAATAATAATAATCTCTCTCAAAGTGCTGTATTTGTTCACACTGGCCAAACCCAGTGAAGATTTAAAACAATAGTTATTGCAATATCTACATTTAGATTTAGGGCGTTTGGCAGACTTTTGTCTCAAAGCGACTTACAGTACATTTGTCGAAAGAGAGTGAAAGATTTCAAGCATTTCATAATTGCTTGCTTAATCCAATACAAGTTTCAAGCACTTCATAATTGCTAGGTTTCTATCATAAGAATAGAGTATAGTATAGAGAATAGTATTTATAGTGAATCCATATGTCTGCCTCACTCTGCCCCTCTCTGTCTGTCTCTCTGTCTCTCTCTCCCACGCACACGCACACACACACACACACACACACACACACACACACACACACACACACACACACACACACACACACACACACACACACACACACACACACACACACACACACACACACACACACACACACAACTTCCTTGAGTTAAACCAGGCGGCTAGCTGAAGCTCAGGTTCATCGTAGTGCTGGGGTTCTGGGAAATGTGTGAGGAGGGTGGGGTGGGGGGGTGGTGTCTGATGTGATCATATAGGAGGCGGAGGATGAGGAGGAGGAGGAGCAGTAATTAAGAAGCTTTGAAAGCAGAGGTTCCTCTGCATACTGTCAGACGCATCTGCCCCTCCCTGCGCCTGCTGCCCCTAATCCTTACAGGAGTAAACAAATGGGGCTTTTCAGACCACAAGACGGGCCTGATTGTGGGTTTGTTTGTCGGGGGTGGGGTGAGGGGGGGTGGTTAATGGAGTAGACATGAGTTGAATGTTTTTGTGTGGTTATTATGCAATTGTGTAAGTTAAGTGTGTGTATATATAGATAAAACGGGTATAAAACTGCGATTAAATGTGTTTCATGGTTTTTCCTCCAGGCTCGGCCGTGATGGTAGCCTGGTTGCCCTGGGCAACCAAGAATTGGGCCACTGACAGGCTTTTTCATGTTGTCCTGTCACTCCCGTTGGCAAACGCTGAGTCCCATGCTTTAAGATCAGAGTATCTTGGGTTTTAGGGAGACGCTAACACAAGGATAACAAATATTGTCATGTAAAGTTCGGTGGACTATTATTTATTTAATTGGGCGACTGGGGAGCAGCGGTGAATGGTCTCGGCCCTGTCCTCATGAGCTTCAAGCACATCTGATTTCACTGATCGGTGGAGCACTCTTTTAAAAACGTCAGTGTTGGAGACCCCCTTCCCAAGTTAAGAGAGGACAATGATTTACTAAAAGGCCCTTTCATCATGAGAAGAGCCTGTCTCTGTGGAATGGGTACAGGGGAGGGACGGCCATTTAAGTAGGATGGTGTAATACTTGGTTTGTTTTGGCCTCATCTCTGCCGAATGGTATAGGCGAGACATTTCACCAGGCTTTTGAGGATGCCACCGTACGCGTGTGTGCGCGTGTGTGTGTTTGCACTAAGAAAATGTTCAATATTAAACACCAAAAATGGTTTAATATTAACAAAAATACATGTATTTACTGAGGCATCAAGCCTTCATCCCTTATCTCTTCCCTTTCTCTCTGTTCCCTTCGAAACCACAAGCAAAAATAGCCCTGAAAGACATTTTAGTGAGGCAAAGGCAAAAAAACATCTCTGGGCATCAACATCCTGCTTAGTTTGTTTTTGGAGGTTTTCTTCTGCAATGCATCAATGTGTGCTCTGCCTCTGTCTATCTGCAACCGATGGCATGTTGTTATTAAAGTATTTCCTCACCTTGTAAACCTCTTTGTGTGTGTGTGTGTGTGTGTGTGCGTGTGTGTTGCGTAGCATTGCTGCTGGGGAGGGGGCGAAATCCGATCCCGTTTTAATCTAAGGTCGGCGTATTCTGTTAGAGTTTGCGGCGCTGTGTGGCAGATGGATGCATCCTTCCTTTGCAATGCTCTTTCTCTCCCTCTCTGTCCCCAATCCCCATCTCTCTGTCTGTCTGTCTGTCTCTCTCTGTGACTCTCTGTGCCTCTCCCCCCTCGCCTAAATTCTCTCGCGTCCCAAAGCATCTGCTTTTCTTTCCTCCCTTTCATTTTCCTCTGCCTCGTGCTGAAGAAAGTGGCGACGGTCTGAAAGCGGGGCACATTTGTAGATGCCGGAGAACAAGGCACACATGTGGCACAGATATGTCAGTAGTGGATGTTTAGATGGGAGGGGGGGGAGGTGGGAGGGAGGGAAATTGGAAATGCAACGACAGCCAAATGGTAGGCGACATTATTCGCTCACTTTGCTTTTCACACGGCGGCAACGGTAAATTGTTGTGCCTGCTCTCGCTCGCTTCCCTCCTCATAAGGTCGTCATGAGGCCGTTGCATTTAGCCTGATGTTTTATGACATCATGCGTCTTTTTAAAATCATTAATCGGTGCCATTATGGGTCGTTAATAAGGGCCTTTCCCTTGTGGGTTTTTAAGTGGCGTGTATCTCACGGTCATGGCAGCGGGGAAGTGTTGTTATCTCTAGACGGCTCGTCTGTCTGCAGCACCTCGCAGACGGAGACAGTCTGGGGGCCGCCACAAGCCTCAACAGGCACCTGCCACCTGGGATTCTGTCCCAGCGTTTCCAATTCAGGCTGAATCCTTCCCTGAAGTCTTCTTCTTAAAAGTGATGCACACACTGTTCTGTTTGCTGTGTGTGTGTGTGTGTGTGTGTGTGTGTGTGTGTGTGTGTGTGTGTGTGTGTGTGTGTGTGTGTGTGTGTGTGTGTGTGTGTGTGTGTGTGTGTGTGTGTGTGTGTGTGTGTGTGTGTGTGTGTGTGTGTGTCACTGTGCCTGCCTGCCAGACGGATGGACAGACATTCTTTTCAAGTCTGCTGGTGTGTGGCTGAACTCACACAAGTCTGCAACATCAGGCTCACAGCAAAGGAGTTGTCAATCAACATCAGCAGGGTGTGGATGACGGACAGAGAAAGAGAGGGAGGGAGGGAGGGAGAGAAAGAGAGGGAGGAGGAGGAGGAGAGGGCATCTACGTGCAAACAAGGTTGGCCGGAGATTTGGTGATGGAAAACAGGGGGAGTAGCAGAGAGACAAGTGGAAGTTATTGAGGTGCGAGTGTGTGTGTACGTCTTTGCCCTTGTCTCTAATGATAAAATATGAGGCTGTCATTCAGTTTGTCTTGAGCGCAGGGAAAGGGGAGGGGGCGGCTACGTAGGCGGTGGCGCTTGTTATGGCCACACATCAGTCGCCATTTGTGTAGATGATGCAATGAAGCAGAGGAAATCTGTCATACCCACACACACACACACCCCCACACAGTTAATAACAACTGTCCTCCATTTTTTAACGCTCAGTGGCGTAGGAAATGTATCCACCTTTTTTGTGTGCGTGTGTTTGTCCCCATCCACCCAACAGGAGAGGTTGGCTTCGCCGACGGTCTTTGATTGCGGTTTATTTTAATTTTTTTTCATTCCATGCCTTTTTAGTTACTTTGCTGTCAGCCCTGGCTGCCCGTCGCTCCTTCATTACTGTGGGATGAGCTAATCTGCCGCGCCGCTGTGTGGGCCACCGTTGCCAGGTGACCAGGAGGCAGCAGGATTGATGTCTTCATAGCTTCAAACTCTGCTACTTATTGAGCGTCCTTGAGAGCTCTTTCATTTCCAGAGAAACCACCAACCAAACCGTGGACAGGAGCTGCGATGAGATGCTGTGGAGTCCGCAGACCGCCCCTAGATTTTCTCCCTCCCACTTCTCTCAATTTCCCCCTCAAATGCCTACCTCTGAATTCTTCTCGAAATGAGTTTGGGTTTTTAATCGTTATTCTGGGGTGAGGGGGGATTCATCATGTTTACGAGGCAGGTTTTAGTGTCTGGATATTTGCAATATTGCCAAATTAAACTCTGCTGTGTTCTGATCTGCTAACAGATGTAATGACACTGCAACAAAATTATTTCTCTCTAGAATTGGGGGAGGGTGATGATATCAGCGCTGTACTCGTGGAGATGCTCACAGTGGACGGCAATCGGCGCAGGGAATATTGTCAATGTTTTTTTTATTTCTGCATCCTCATGTCGTCCCACTGGGGTCACGGTCATTGTACACAATGCAGAGCGTGAATAGCAGTGTGCTGCCAGAGTCAAACCAGCATCCTGGTGTATATTGGAGACAGCGTGGGTTTGGAGAGGAGCTCAAGCTACATTAATTGTGTGTGTGTGTGTCTGTCCCACCCACCCACTTGTTCATTTGTTGGGATTTTGCACTTAAATTGATTTTGTGCTCCCCTTAAATTCTCAGAATTCTTGTTGACACAATAGTGTGTCTATGCTAGTGTCCAAGCTTTGCACGGCTTTGTACTGGTTCCTGGCATGGCCATTGGAGTGCCAGAGCTGAACCATAGCCCCTATATTTTTGTTGCTTGTTTTGCTTGAACTCTCAATCAGTCAGACATGACAGCCAGACTGCAAATGTAGCAATGAGCTGCGAGCGCACTGTTGGAAAAGCAAACAAACGTAAGCAGCTATTTTACCCTTGTTAAAAAGAAATCACCGGCAGTCGGGAGGTAAACACGCGGCTATGAACTCGAATGACTCCGTCCACATTTTTGTGTGTGACGCTGGGCAGGTGTCCGTCATTTCCTCGACACACAGCCGCTACCTCTGGCGGCATTCTGCCCCTTGCATGCCCCCTCCCCTCGCTCCCCCTCCCTCGCCTCGCCTTGGCGTCTCCAGCGAGCTAGACGGATCTGTTCGAAATTCATCACGGCCTCGCTCGGCGTGTCTGTGTGACTCATCCCTTCGCTTCGATGAGTCTGTCTCGGCGAGGACGAGCAGACCTGCTTTTCCCTCCTGGCGGCCTGAGCAGCTGCTGCTGCTGCTGCTGCTGCTGTAGGTAAGGGGAAGGTCGCCAGGCTTGACAGACTGGCGGAGGCTGAGAGAGTGGATGGATGAATGGCACTGCGGGGCCATGCTGAGGGGGGAGAAAAAGTGAATCTTCCAGTGAATCCCTTCATTGAAGAATCAATGACAATGTCTCTATAGGGTCTCTTCTGGGCTGGCAAGAGGTGTGCTGTGGCGCCTCTCTCTCTCTCTCTCTCTCTCTCTCTCTCTGTCTGTCTCTCTGTCTCTCTCTCTGTCTCTCTGTCTCTCTCTGTCTCTCTGTCTCTCTCTCTCTCTCTTCTCTCTCTCTCTCTCTCTCTGTGTGTGGACGGACCCCCACCCACCCACTTCCACCCCCATCCTTCCTGTTTTGTAAGCATTTGACAGGTGAAATAGTGTGGGAACTGCTGGGAGCGTTGCTCTTAAAATGCTTTTTTTGTCGCGCTTGTCGGCGATGTGGAGGTGCCTGGTGAATGCTCAATAGCTCAGTAGGAGCCGGGCGGTGAATGGCAGAGAGGACGGAAGAGGTGGCTTCCTGCGGGCGCCTTGCAGAGCGTTGTTGTTGTTCATGAAGATGTTGTTGATGACGAGGACGATGATGAGCTGCTAAATGGGACCTGTTTCTGTCTCTTCTCCATCCGTCACACTCTCAAAGTGGTGTTATCAAGTTATTTTTGTCATAAGTTGATTGGCGAGTGTTTCCCTGAGGGTTTTTTCCTCTTTGGCCATGGCCGGCTGGTAAGGGGCGCCCCTGCTTAACTGATTAGGCACACGTTCCACTGAAGCCCTCCACGGTCTCCTAACATCCACCAAGCCAAGCTGCAGGAAGAAGAGACCAGGATGTTGATGGTAATGAAACAAAGCTGTGTCAGTCTCTGACATCATCCGAGCTTCTGCGTTGTGGTGGAAAGAAATGTCATAGTTCAGGCTCCGTTGGGGAGCCTCTGTGAATTATGTGCGGTTGCAGTTCTATCAATAGTAAATGTGAATTGTGAATTAACCCTGTAGGGCCCAAAGTTGCGACATTACAACAATGAATTAACTCTCCTTCAAAACACTCAGCATTATTATTACTTTTAAACTAGTACATCCATCCATCCATCCATTTTCGTCCGCTTATCCAGGGTCGGGTCGCGGTGGCAGCTGGCTAAGCAGGGCCCCCCAGGCTTCCTTCTCCACAGCCACACTCTCTAGTTCCTCCTGGGGGGTCCCGAGGCGTTCCCAGGCCAGACGAGATATATAATCCCTCCAGCGAGTTCTGGGTCTGCCCCGGGGTCTCCTCCCAGTTGGATGTGCCCGGAAAACCTCCAAAGGGAGGCGCCCGGGGGGCATCCTAATCAGATGCCCGAACCATCTCAGCTGACTCCTTTTGATGCGGAGGAGCAGCGACTCTCTCTTCTCCGGCAGAGAACCATGGCCTCAGACTTGGAGGTGCTGACTCTCATCCCGACCGCTTCACACTCGGCTGCAAACCGCCCCAGTGCATGCTGGAGGTCACGGTCTGATGTAGCCAACAGAACCACATCATCTGCAAAGAGCAGAGATGCAATTCTGAGGTCCCCAAACCGGACACTCTCCTCACCTCGGCTGCGCCTTGAGATTCTGTCCATGAAGATCACGAACAGAACCGGTGACAATGGACAACCTTGGCGGAGTCCAACACCCACTGAGAACGTGCTTGACTTTGTGCCGAGAATACGGACGCAGCTCGCACTTTGTTTCGTACAGGGACCGAATGGCACGTACCAACGGCCCCGGTACCCCATACTCCCGTAAACTAGTACATTTACATACTAAATGTAAATGTGTGAACATTTACATACTCAATGTAAACGTACTAGCCTCCAGTCTATTGCCTGGATTTGTCAAGATTAGATGCACGTAAAATGCCTCAAATATGTGTGTGACGCTTGCAATGTCTAGAGCACATGGATATGTTTTGGAACTGATGAATTACAAGTTGGCTTGATCTCATTTAGTCTAGAGAAATTGTAGTCAAAAGTACTGCATTCACTTCAGGTGAGCTCAACACTAAGGACCCACAACTACAGTTGTGGTCAAAAGTTTACATACACTTGTAAAGAACATGTATGTCATGGCAGTCCAGAGTTTCCAATAATTTCTACAACTGTTATTTTTCTGTGATAGAGTAATTGAAGCACATACTTCTTTGTCACAAAAAACATTCATGACCTTTGGTTCTTTTATTAATTTATTATGGGTCTACTGAACATGTGACCAAATCTGCTGGGTCAAAAATATACATACAGCAATGCTAATATTTGGTTACATGTCCCTTGGCCATTTTCACCTCAATTAGGCGCTTTTGGTAGCCATCCACAAGCTTCTGGCAAGCTTCTGGTTGAATCTTTGACCACTCCTCTTGACAGAATCGGTGCAGTTCAGCTAAATTTGTTGGCTTTCTGACATGGACTTGTTTCTTCAGCACTGTCCACATGTTCTCGATGGGGTTTAAGTCAGGACTTTGGGAAGGCCATTCTAAAACCTTAATTCTAGCCTGATTTAGCCATTCCTTTACCACTTTTGGTGTGTGTTTGTGGTCATTGTCCTGTTGGAACACCCAACTGCGCCCAAGACCCAACCTTCTGGCTGATGATTTTAGGTTCTCCTGAAGAATTTGGAGGTAATTCATTGCAGACCTGCTTTTTGGTGGTTCTCTGTTGACTCTTGACCATCCTGACCAATCTTCTCTCAGCAGCAGGTGATGGGTTGCGTTTTCTTCCTGATCGTGGCAGTGACACAACTGTTCCATGCACTTTATACTTACGAACAATTGTTTGCACAGTTGATCTCGGGACCTGTAGCTGCTTTGAAATTGCTCCAAGTGACTTTCCTGACTTGTTCAAGTCAATGATCCGCTTTTTCAGATCCGTGCTGAGCTCCTTTGACTTTCCCATTGTAGTGTTTGTGTCTGAGTCTAATGATTGTATTAAATGAGTCATATTTAAATGGGCTCATTGAAGTCACCAGCTGTAGTCAATCATAATCACTCACAAGAAGTTAAGAGGCCACAAGCTAATTTGATTGACACAACTTTCTACATCACCTAAATTGATCATTCATGTTGCTGTATGTATATTTTTGACCCAGCAGATTTGTTCACATTTTCAGGAGACCCATAACAAATTCATAAAAGAACCAAACTTCATGAATGTTTTTTATGACAAAGAAGTATGTTGTAGAAATTATTGGAAACTCTGGACTGCCATGACATACATGTTCTTTACAAGTGTATGTAAACTTTTGACCACAAATGTGCTGTCAAATGGTATGACAGCAGGGCAGTCACACCCGTCTCATCCTTTGCTGGACCAGAGCCTGAGCAGAACATTCAATGCTGGAACAAAGCCACCAAAACTAACATCGATGTTGAGAGGCTTTTCACGATTTTCTACACTAAATTCATGGGAGGCGTTGATCTGCTAGACTCACAAGGGATTTCACAAGTGGCATCATCTTAACACTCAACACTCCAAAGAGAGTGTTCTTCAGGGAATGGGTTAGAGGTCCAAGGGTTCCCTGTATGTGCACACAAGAGACAATTAACATGTAGCACTGACACAGGATCCAGCCGAGAGGTCTGCTGTAAACCCGCCAGAGGGCGTTCGCAAGGACCAAATGGCACACTGGCCAGGGAAGACCAGGAGAGGCCGGTGCAGACATGGGACTAATGGATATACAACCACAATGTGCAGTCAGTGTAAAATGAACTGCTTGTCATCTTCATTGAACATTTCTGTGTCACTATTTAATGTAGTCATTGCATAGCATTTGATTCTGTATTCATAGCGACCCGGGTTCAATTCCTGCCTGTGGTCCTATGTCATTCCCGCTATTCTACAACCCAATTTCCTTTCCTTCTTTCACTGTCCTGTCCATAAGTGCACAAAAGCACGAAAAAAGGTACTTAGAAATTATTTATTTATTTAAACTATTTAATAGGTGTTGATGGTGATAATTCATATTCATGTTTTCTAGTATGGGAATACATATGCTATGAACATTGCAAAAGAACACTGTTTTGTACAGTTTTCGGCTACCACTTCTGACCAACGTTGCAATATCACAAAAATTTTCTAAAAATTTACAAGTGTATATATATTTTTATATATATATATATTCTTTCTTCATCAGAAGCCTCCTAAACCAGAATTCTGAGGTGACATATTTTTGGGCTTTCCAGGGTGGGGTCGTGGTGTTTCTCCCAACCCCCTAGTTGGTTTCCAAGCCTCTTAAGCAACAGGGAACCAGCAGAATCTTTTGGTGGGGATGTGGATTGGTGAAGGTGGCGGAGGGTGGGAGGTGGTGGTGGTGGTGGTTGGGTAGGCATCCGTGGTTTGGGTAAAGCTGAGCAATGAAGGCAGGCTGGGGAGCATGGGGAGTCACCCCCACATTTTGACGATTCGTGCAATAGGCGGGGTCAGTGAGGGTCCTGAGAACTTGGTAAAAATGTGAGCCCATCTCACCCTCCTGGCCCATTCAGTGAGCTGATCTCCCCAAACGCCAAGAACAACAAGCAGTGCCACAGACTAATGGTCAGATGAACGGATGAAAGCAAAAAGGCTTGAGTGTGGATGAGGAATGTTTTGATATTTCTTCTAATAGTCAGCATATTTCCAAGGTGAATTATAGAATTGCAGAGGGATAGAGAGGTGGCTGGGGTGAGAGAAGGGAATTGTTAAGATCCAGTGCCTAGCAAAGGCCATTGTTCATCCTTTCCCTTTGGAGCTAAAGGAGACAGAGTTTCACACGCCACTCGCAGGCATCCTGCTGGGCAGCCCCGGAAGGGGGCTATTGCAGCCAGTAAAAAAGGATCGACCGTAGGGATAAATTACTTTGAATGGAGGCCTCTCCGTTTTCTGTTTGCCCCTCGATTTTCTCAAAGGAGCCAATGAGGGGAAAGAATTCACCCCCCAACCACAGGTTGTCCGCTTCACTTCGACAATGGTTCTGCCTTCCAAGTCACCAATGGAACACTCCTACCTTCACCAAATGCACAACATACCTCCCCATACTCCTCTGAATGCTGTTTGTCATGTATTATGTGCCCATGGGGTGTGTATGAAAGCACCAGCTTTCATAACACGTGCATATGTACAGTATATTCCCAAGAAATTGGTTACTCATCGTGAGAATACAATATATAATAAAGTACTGGGCTATACAAGTTCTATCTATTATTGCCAAGATCATGCTGGCTCATCATCCAATTATTATTTTATCGTGTGCATTCTTTGTGAGTCTGCTTTTGACACTGTAATAGATACTGTTTAGATACTGGGGTTCACAGTAGACACATGTGGAAATCAGAGCAGTCAATGCACTCCAATTGGCAGACGGCACATTCGTTTGCCCTAAGTCCCCACTGTTCATTGCGGGCCTGGCGCCAACATGGAGTCAGGAATGAAAGAGCCAATGGCAAAAGGCAGAATGTTGAATATTTACACGTCCACTCATATTCTCCTCATCCAGACTTATTCCGAGAGATAGGTTGGTAGGATGGAATAACATGCAGGTTATTCCATCAACAACATGATTGAATAACCCTTTTAATATTTCTGTGCGGTCATATTCCCAGACGGATTGACATATAAAACGGAGAGTTTGGCAACTGGTACTGCAATCAGTGCAATATTGTGGACTTAATGTTACTTTGTAACATGGTAACCAATTAACTATCAACTTTCTTGGTTGAGAGCTTGGTTGAAAATGATTTTCATAGACCATCATAAGGTTTACATTAGTGTTCAGTGGGCTCTCTTACAAGAGGCCCCCTCATTAATCATTTCTGATGAGCCATGATGCTCAGGAATAAGCAGCTCTTCAAATTATGCATTTTCATACTCTGCCTCACCTCAAGTTTAATTTCAGTTCTTGCTTGAGTGACTTTCCGGCTGGAAGCTTGTGGAATTGACCGCTGCCAATTGGGACCCATGGAGAGACTTTCATTTCTGGGGCGGCTTGTGTTGCAGGGAGAACCTAGCCTGGAAGTCTGATTCCAGACGGGGGACTTGTAGCAGAGACTGTAGTGGGCCTCCGTGCTTGACTGGACCTGTGCCAGACCCTATGGGTAGTAACGCCAATAAACGGACACACTCAAAGGCACGTGCGCACACACACACCCGAGCTCCCCCAGCCTGCCCCAGTGTGTGCTGTACTGCTGGAAATGGTCAGACTTGGACATTGAATGGTGATTTGGAGCCACCCAATACTTTGGGAGTCCTCTGGGCACCCTCTTGGGTCCTGCACATTTCTGGGCTTCACCCTGTAACCGTTCTTCAATCCCACCATCTCTAGTATATTCTGTTGTATTCAACCTGGTCTTGGTCAAGCGTGAAGATGACAACATTCCTGTTTTTTAGCCAGATCCGCCTGTTTTTGTTCCACAGAAACATGGTTCTGATTTTCCTCCACGGACTTGTTAAAGAGTTATAGGGATTGTCTGTTTTTATTTTGACATCTTATTTTCTTTACAGCTGAAACCTGATTCTGGCGAACAAGGATATTTGTCTTCCATTGTCCCCAAAACAATTTTGTTGTTCCATTGCAACTGATTTGGACCGTAAGATGGGATGATGTTTTCTTTCTTACACACGCACACCCCCACCTTACACCAACCGGCTTCTGCATGTCCACACCTTGGGCAGGGCCCCTGGAGGAGAGGTCCCACTAGCTGTTGTTGTCAAAGGAGAGAGGGGGAGTCGGGGCGGGGGCGTTCAGCTAGCCAAAAGAGACAATCTGTGGATTAGATGGGGTAGGGGAGGGAAAGGAGAGGAGGAGGGGGTGGCGGGGGGTGGGGGGGTGGGGGTGGGGTTTGCACACAGAGTGCACACTCAGCACATTGCCCAGCAGTCTAGTGTTCACAGTGAGGGTGCACAGCCCAGAGGCCTGTTTGTACTGCGAGACCTGTCAACTCGACACACTCGCACGCACACACACACTTGTACAAAAATGTGTGTGTGTGTGTGTGCCGATAAGAAATCTATGTACCTAGGGAATGCACTGACCCACATTTTAAAAGTGAACATGGTCTTTGCGACTGCTGATATGGCTAGTAACAACAGTTTTGACAAAAAGTTCACGCCGCCATACTTCACACATTCTTGCGTTATTGTGTGATAGCCAGACTTGACTAAAGCGTGGTCTTGTGAGATAGAATACGCAATCTCATTGGTGCATTCGTTTTTTAAAAGAAGTAAAAGAATTTGAGAAGTGTCAACCTTATGCTGATTATCTTTTAACGTCAATGTCTCCACTAGCTGCCTGGTCTTCCCCCCCTATCCTAATTCTTACACACTGGGCTCCATTAAAACCCTGAAGTCCTTGACTACTCTGGCTTTATGACAGTCCCCTTCATCATCCCTATAAAAACACACCCTAGAGAAGCATTGAGTATCAAGAACAAACCCCTCCAAGTTGGAGGAGTAAGTACCCGACGTTAATTGCCTCGTCGCATACAATGTTAATTATAGGTTTGAAATAGACGACGATTCTTTAAACTTGTCTCATCCCAGAGGCCCGTCGCCTTGCGTAGTTTGGCGAGGACGGGGTTATTGAAAGAAGCTGACTCGTGAAAAATAGAATGTAGGACGACGGGCTCTCTCGCGCAGACGCACAAGGACCCCCCCCCCGTGCCTACACACACAGAAATCCTGAGCATACAAATAATAGAGCATAACTTGCCACTTGGCAAGACATTGCACACAATGACGCAATTTAATATTTTTTTCCTAATCTACAAAATGTACCTCTCTGTATTTCCCCAAACATTTAAGTGTTCTTCCTGAAAGCTTGAAGAGATCTGAATCTCTTGGAGTCTTAGCGAGGTGCCGGAGAGGTGTTCTGCGTCTTGGGGGGTGGTGCAGGGTGACTCTCTTAAAGAGTGATTAGCCTTCCTGTCTGAACCTTCACAATAGCTTCATAACACTCGCTGCATATAAGCACACACACACGCTCACTCAAACAAATATAGATGCCCTCATCACAAATACCAACCACCCCCCCCCCCCCCCTCTTCCATGCCACATGCCCACATACCCATGCATAAAACCAGCCACTGATCATGCGCCAAACTCGCCCTTATCTTTGAACTCACTTCAGAGAGCATGCTGCTGGCCAACCACAGTGACGACGCTGTGTGTGTGTGTGTGTGTGTGTGTGTGTGTGTGTGTGTGCGTGCGTGCGTGTGTGTGCGTGTGCGTGTGGCGTAACGACATGACAGTACGATCCTTTCATTTGATTTCTCCCCGTTTTGATCTCCCCGGCCCTATTTATAACCCGTTGCCGTCAAAGCCGTGATTTATCATGAGGGATGCAATTATGCTGCCGCTTCATTGTCTAAAAACAAAACTACAAGAAAAAAAACCCCCAACGACTATTAAGGCCGGCGTATTCTTCCGAGTTACTGTTTGCTCTGCATGCAGCTGTGGACGCTAGTGCTAATACCCATTGTGTGTTGTTGTGTGTGTGTGTGTGTGTATGAGCGGGTACAGGAATAGCGTACTCTGAACATGATTCTCAGACCGCAAGGAAGCCGGAGACAAATGGGAGGGTCAGCATGGATGGCATACCGACACACACACACACACATGCACACAGGCACCCATGCAAGCACACACATCCTCTCTCTCTGCCATATTGTGTTGCAAGAGTGTGATTGAGTGCTGTGCGCTGATAAGAGTTTTAATGAAAGTTTGTGATGAGCAGGTGGGAATAGATTGGAACCCTGCTGCTGACCAAATGGTGCGCCAGTCAGAGACATTTACCGTGTGTGTGTGTGTGTGTGTGTGTGTGTGTGTGTGTGTGTGTGTGTGTGTGTGTGTGTGTGTGTGTGTGTGTGTGTGTGTGTGTGTGTGTGTGTGTGTGTGTGTGTGTGTGTGTGTGTGTGTGTGTGTGTGTGTACGCTGCACGCCGCATACGTGTCCGAACCAAGAGGATGAGTTGGTGACGACGGGCCCTGTCCTGTAACATCCACGGTTGGGTCTTTAGAGTGAGATGGCGAGGGAGGGAGGGAGGGAGGGAAGGGGGGGGGGGGAGAGCGAGAGAGAGAGTGAGCTCAGCTGGGCCCAACATGTGCCACTGTGGGTTCTCCTACTGCTCCACATCAGGCCCGACCCGAACCACCACCACAGGACAAATTAGTAGGCACAGGAGAACCTGAGGGGGGGAAAGAACTCGCCAGGCCAGAGTGGAGGAGGATGAGGACGGAGCCAAGAGTACAGTCATGTTGCCGTGCACAATAAACTGGGAGCCATCATGAGCCACCGCATGGAATCTGGTCGGCGCTGATCTGAGAACGGGGCTATAGCGTCATCGACTTCAAACGACACAGAAAAACTGACTCTCAGAACGTTTTCAACGTCAGCCAATCAAAGGCCAATCCAGCAACCGCCACAGCGCACTCATCCTTGAAAACACACATTCCACCAAACCCAATAAAACGATTTTATTTTTCTTCTTCTTCTTTTTCTTCTTCTTCTCAGCCGATGTGCATTTTTGATGGCCGCACATAACATGATTGATGCACAACTTGCACAAATGTCTCCCCGATGGCAGGCAAGCAAGCTTTTTCAAATGGGCCCGCTCCCCTGCGTGGGTCTGGAAGCCAATGCTGCTTCATGGCACCCGACCCCCCTCCCCCCCTCCAGCGTCGTTAAGAGCCTTCACCCCACCATATCTGCCAACTCTTACTTTGAAATTACCAACACGCTGTCAACATCAAGCCTGGCTCTAAATGTGATGAAACGGACCGGGTGAACAATCCACAGTGCAACACACAGTATTGTGATTTTGCCACGTTTCTGTTGGCTGCAGACCTGTGTTATGCTGCCAGCATACATTGCATCAAAAAGAGGAAAGATTACAGGGTATTTATAGCTGCAATGCATCCTTTTCATAATCCCTTTTCATATTGCATATCTCTCAAGAGTCCACTGTGGTGAAATGTTTTATTTTGATTGATGGGCTTCATTGAATTGCCTATGAATGTAACATTGAATTGACCCCTAGAGTAAAGACAGTACCAAAGAATTCGAGCTGATGAGGTATTTTTCAAGCGCTTTCTATTCAATTTGGTTTCAAACCCACTGTGTGTACACACACTGTACCGTAGTTTGTATGGTATCGTCTAAATCTACGTCGCTTCTGTTCAAACACGTCTGGAATGTTTTCTCACAATGCACTAAAATGAGGGTGAACCTCTTCATCTGTACACAGTGGGAGGGAGGGAGGGAGGGAGGGAGAGGGGAGTGAAAGGGAGGGAGAGAAAGAGAGGGAAACAACAGAGTACAGATTGACTCCTTCATGAAGCAGCTTTTTGTTCCCTATATCCTCCTCCCACCGGTGGGCTTAAATCATAGTTGATCAAGCTCTATTCAGTGAAAGACATAGGGAGGGGGTGCACAAAGTGTCCCCCCCCCCCCCTCCCCCCTCACACTTTCGGGGTTCAGCGTTGCGTGACGTGGACCGCTGTGCTGTCGAATATGTCGCGCAAGAGTTTTTGGTTTTGGTTGCTGGTTTTAGTTGGGTAGTTGACATGCTGTGACACAGCTGTCCCCCCGCACCCACCACCACCACCACCACCACCCCCTGCCATGTCGTGCAGCTGCACTGTGTGTGTGTGTGTGTGTGTGTCTGTGTGTGTCTGAGCGGAAGAGCGAGACACGGGCGGAAAGGAGCCAATGCGGGAGGTGCTCGCTCTCTCAATTCGCCCGTCCCACACCTTACACTATCAGATGCCCCCCCTCTTGCTGCTTCTCGTGCATTTATTTCTTTTCATGCACGCACACACAGTGCACACACACACACACACACACACACACACACACACACACACACACACACACACACACACACACACACACACACACACACACACACACACACACACACACACACGCGCGCACATAGCAGCAGAGATACACACCGCGTTGCTGCACAAACACACTCTCTCACGCGCACACTCACACACAAGCAAAACAAGACACTGCAAAACAAGATGGTGCTCCGACCCTCCAGGTAGTCTCCAGGGAGGTCTAATGCCCAATTAACGTGGCAGCCTTTTGACACGGTGTCAAAGAGTGCGGCCACCCACTCTTCTCCTCTGGGGGCTGGGGGGGAGGGGGTGTCATTGTGTGGGCCGTCCTTGTTATACAACCACCCCCATCCCCCCGGCCCCCCCACCCCGGCCCTGGGCTCCCTCTGTTGCTCTAAACGGTCAACTACGGGCGAGAACAGGAAGTGGAGGCCGAATGCCACCTGGAAGATCTGACGTGGACGTGGTTTGGAGCGGACCTCCAGTCCCGTGTCCTCCACCATCATCCACCACCTCCGTCACCACAACGGGGAGGTTAGGTTCCTGCTTGGCTTTGGGCTGCTGGAAAGGGGAGGATGGAGGAGACGGCTTGTCCGTGTGTGTGTGTCCGTGTGTGTGTGTGTGTGTGTGTGTGTGTGTCTTGTGGCGGTTCGCTGCTGTAGGTGGGCTTGGTTTTTAGGCGTGGTGGATTATGGGATGTTTTTCCTTTTGTGGGGAGGGGGTGGCTTGGGTGTTTTTGTTTTGTTTTGACTTTTTCCTTGTCGGACCACCTCTCCTCTCCTGCGTGTGCACCACCACCTCCTGGGACAGTGCTGGGCTGGCAAACCTCACCTCCCATGAAGCACAGCAGGCTCTCATACAGGCCAATCAACAGCCATTTGGTCATCTCCTGCACCTTCTTGGCCTTGGTCGTGCACACACACACACACACGCACACACGCTCACACACACACAGGGAAGGGCTACTTTTGGTTCCGCTTGTTGTCAGGCAGACCAAGACGAGTACCTGACGTAGCTCTGTACAACCGCTCTCCTCATCGCAACACCACCACCCCACCCACGCCTGCAGTACAAACTTTTGACAGGTTTGTTCGTTTGTCGGAGACACTCGGCCCCTATTTATTATTGTTCGATGGCACGCCGGGAACTTCCAGTAACCGACAAAGCCGTTTGCGTGTGCGACGGGCCCCCTAACCACCAATCAAAAAAAAAACGTTGGTTGGTTGGTGGGTGCTTCGTGATGGTGATGATGAGACCGGGGGCCAGGTGATGGTTATCTGTCGTGACTAGTCCTCCTGGCCGTCATGGTGGTGCGTATGAAAGCCCCAGGCCTCCACGCCTGGCTGCTGCCGTTTCGTTCCTTCTTTTTTTCTTTTTCTTCCTCCTTTCTGCCTCAGCCTCTCGCATCTCCCGACATGTGATAAGCACCTGGTGAGCCAGCCAGCCAGCCAGCCAGGCCCCCTCTGGCCACCTCTTTGATACTGTGGAACAACCTTGTCTATGTATGCGTGTCTCTCATCTTGGGAAATGATGGTTGACCGTTTTTCTTTTTCTTTCTTTCTTTCCCGGCTAATTATCACAGGCTTTGACTTTTACTGTGTTTGCTTCAAATGGCACGTACATTCAGAGCCGAGGTTTACAAAGCCGTCGCTTTGATGCATCTATTATCCATTGTGCGATCGGCAACATGTGCCCTTAAAAGACTGTGTGTAGTGTTGCTGTCGACTTGCGTGCACATGTACAGTGTGTTCCCATTAAGTCCCATTGTGCCATTTTGTTTCAAGCCAAAAACACATCAATTGCTATTTTTTTTTTTTATGCAAAATGATCCGGACCGCTAATGTGGTTCCTAATCCTGGGATACGTCTATATGTCGAGCAGTGTCCTCCAGCGATCTGCTTCATCTCAGAAGAGTAGCCTCTCGCTCAGTGTCCTCGGTGGTGGTGGTGGTGGGCGTGGCGTCGCCCTGGCTCTCCTCTGGGCCCGCAGCCGTCAGCCGGATTTATTAAAAAGCATGTTTGACAAATGCTGGGCCTGTGATGTGGCTGCAGTGTGACATGTGCTCGCTGCTCCAGCATGCGTGCGCAGGCACACACGCACACACGCACACACACACACGTACACACACACACGTACACACACACACACACACCATTAAAATAACCTTCTGGAACGCGGAGGAGGTAGAGGAGGAAGAAAGGAAGACGACAGAGGGGAAGTGTGAACTTGGGACGGTGGTAAGAGAAGAATGAGGAGAGAGAGGCAGAGAGAGAGAGAAAAGGGAGAGAAGGGGTGCAGATGAAAAGAAAGAGGCCATTAATTTAGTGCAGTGGGCGGGCTCTGAAGGTTGCAAGCTTCTTTTTTGCCAGGCCTGGGTTGACTGATGCCTTTATGAGCGGGCCAGGAACCCCCCACACACACACACACACCACACCACACACACACACACACACACACACACACACACACACACACACACACACACACACACACACACACACACACACACACACACACGATGGACGTTAACAAGCTTCAAAGCGTTGTCAAAGCGGGAGTCGTTATTTAGTGCCCCAAATGGCAATAATAAGGTCTTGATTTAACTGTGATGCGGACAAGGCTGCTGGGTGATGCCTGTGTCGTTGTTCCCCCAGCCTACACCTTTCAAACGCTACAAATTTAAGACTTTTAATCTACCTGTGTTTAGTAGTGTGTGTGTGTGTGTGTGTGTGTGTGTGTGTGTGTGTGTGTGTGTGTGTGTGTGTGTGTGTGTGTGTGTGTGTGTGTGTGTGTGTGTGTGTGTGTGTGTGTGTGTGTGTGTGTGTGTGTGTGTGTAATATTTTAGAGCAACTCAGAATGTTCTCATTTGGAAACCTCCGAATGCGTAGGAGTACGTGAGAGTGAGTGAGCGTCGAAACACCCACACACACACATGCACACACGCACTCTCACACACTTTTGGAAAATATCAAGCGCTAAAGCTTCCCTAATCTTTCCACAAATCAACACAGATTAATTTCACAGGAAACGGATACGCTGTCACACCAAAATGTGTGTGTGTTTTGTGTCTACATGTGTCCACATGTAGAGATATGTTGGCTGTGTGTGACTGTGTGTGTCTGTGTGATGTAGCTTACAGCGATGTGCTAGTTGGCGGACAGAGAAGCTGAAGGCAGTGTTAAAAAAAAAAAAAGTGACTGCATATCAATTATGCAGCGTGTTTTGGCACCCGGCCCGCACTCGGTCGGCTGTGCGGAGCGGCGCACTGCACTCCACACTAAGACCACACTTAACCAAACCAAACGGCACATTTTGAAGATGTGGACGACAACACTTGGTCTGTCTCTCCTACCGCGAACTGTAGGCAGCAGTGAGCAGCGATCCCAACATTTTAAACACTAGACACCGATCTATTTGGAATGCATTATTATCTGACTCTTATGTTAACACAGGCTCCTGCTGTCTGCCTCCTCCTAACTGTATATTAACCTTTAAGTTCTGTCATCCTGGTATTTTTGTGACGTGTGCCTAAAGGTTACGGTTGTCCGTCTGTCTGCTTTAAGCCCTGACTGTGGAACCGGGGAACACACACATGTGTATATATGGGGATACTGACATAATGAGGAGTCTGCCATCGATTGGATTCTGTCTGCGTGTCGGTTGGGTCCCCCCTGACCTCGGGTCATCCTGAACGGTTGCCTTGTCTTCTGTCTCCTCCTCGCTCTTTTGTTTTAATGCCTGTGTGCTGTACTGTGCTCATCTATCTCCTCCTCCTCTCTTTTTCTCTCCAGGGACGCAGGGCAGTGCCGAATGCTCCTGCGGGAGGAACCACTTCACGTGTGCGGTCAGCGCCTTCGGAGAGTGCACGTGCATCCCCGCCCAGTGGCAGTGTGACGGCGACAACGACTGCGGGGATCACAGCGATGAGGACGGATGCAGTGAGTCAAGCCTCACCCTCGCCCCCACCCTCACCCCCCCCCCCACCCTCCCCTTCTTATATTGTATGACGCAGATGATTTCCTGTTGTCGTTTCGCCCGGCTGTCTGACTTCCCGAGTGACCCGGGCGGGCGCTGTCGCCTGCCTCGCAGTTCAAAACCGTCTGTCACTTTCATTTTCATTTTATGGCCCCCGTCTTACCTCAGCCACTTATTTTATTTTTTGACACATGGCGTCTCAGCAGCCGCGGGCTTGACAGGCCTAATTTGCCCCAAGGTTTCTGCTCCAGTCTTCCAGCGCCTGGTGGATGCTGGGTGACTGGGTCAGTCTAGCCAAAGGGGGGAGGGAGGGAGGGAGGGAGGGGGTGGTGTAGAAAGGAGGGAGGGAGGGAGGGAGGGGATGCGTGCACAGGGGCTGCTGTGCCCAGCTGCTGGGTTCCCTGTGTGTGAGGAGGACTATGTGCTGCCGTGGTTGAGTGAGTCCTGGCAACGGGCTCCGGAGTCCGAGGAGTATTCCCCCGGGGAAGCGTAACCCAACCACTGGTCAAGTGGAAAATAGTACCGCCACTCCTCCATATACCGCCTCTCATCGGCGCTGAGGTGAAATGTTAACAGCCTTTCTTTCCCCCTTCAACAGCTAAAGCAGGGGAATCGCACCTGAGGGCTAATGTTGTTAGCACCGTGTACTTTCTTTTGCTGGAGCGGTATCTGCTAGCGTACTTGTGTCTTTGGTCCGTCTCTGATTTCCCTGTCTACCGTCGTAAAAAAAAAAGGCTTTGAGACGAGGAAGCTAAGCACTATTGATTCCCGGCCAATGGAACGCTGAGTTTGATCACGGCGTATTGATCGGAGCTGCGCTGCGTCACCCGCCTAAAGCGGAGCGGACACATTGGAGAGCCGCTGACGAACATCAGGGTGTTGGGTTGGACTTTCGCCGGATCCATTAGTAGCGGCCCTAAATCGATTTAGACATTACTTCACTCTGCTGCGCTAAAGGGGGCCAGGTGGTCCCTTGGACTGTCAGTCCTTCAATCACCCAGAGCTTATTTATTTTTGGGTGGGGTGGGTGGGTGGGTGGGTGGGGTGGGTGGGAGGGGAAGATTTGGGTCATCTTAAACGGTCTCCTATTGATTGAGCTGTCTTGTCTCTTGCCTTCTCCTCTTCTAATTAGTGCTGTGGTGTGTAGTCAAGGCTCTGCCTCCCGGGCCTTGTTCACCCACCTCCATGCCCCACACCACCCCCCCCCCCCCCCCCCCCCCCCTGCCTGGAGGCTCTATGTCACTGCGCACGGTAACTTCTGTTCTGTTTTAACCTCCGCGAGCAACAAACCCATCCATGACCATGACATGCATAAACAAAGTGTGCAACCGCGGAAAATACAACAGCTTTTTGTTTATTACTGGGGAACAGGGCCAAGCAACAGGGAGTTTTTACATATAGAGGGAAGAGATATGTGTAGTGGGAGGAGCTACACATCGAGGGGGGGGGGGCGGGAGCTACGCATCGAGGGACGAGAGATACGCGTCGAGGAGGAGCTGCGTCGAGGAGAGCTACATGTCGTGGGGGGGGCTACATGTTGTCGAGGGAGGGCTACGTGTCGAGGGAGGAGATACGCGTGTAGTGGGAGGGGAGATGCACATCGAGGGACGAGAGATACGCGTCGAGGGAGGAGCTGCGCGTCGTTGGGGGGGAGCTACACGTCGAGGGAGGGGCTACATGTCGTGGGGGGAGCTACACGTTGAGGGAGGAGCTACGTGTCGAGGGAGGAGCTACGCGTCGAGGGGGGAGATACGCGTGTAGTGGGAGGGGAGATGCACATCGAGGGAGGAGCTACATGTGCAGTGGGAGGAGGAGGTAAGCGTGTTGTGGGAGGAGATGCAAGTGGAGGGAGGAGAGATGCAGACACATGACCTGGCATCTATTACGCTGATTGAATCAAGCCCCGTCTGATCGTAAAAACGTCCGGGCCGCAGCGGTTTGCGGTTTGTAAGGACGTCCTGAAACACACAGAGGAATTTAATTTACTAAGGCAATGTTTTTTTGGTGTTTTTTTTTTTTTTTCTGTGAATAGAGGCGTAAGCGCAGCGCAGTGTAGCAGGAATGGAAGGTTGACATGTGACCAGGATGTAGAGCACACACACACACACACACACACACACACTTGATCCTGATGTACTCTTGGCCCTATGAGGAGGCACGGCTAATTCTCATCAATTTACCAATTGTCCAATTGCCGTACAGAACGTGACGCCACACACGCATGCGCACACGCAGGAGAGGGAGATGGGCGAGGGAGGGGGAGGTAGAGGAGAGGGAGCGGGTCAGGCCGGAGACGGAGAGGAGGCGAGACAGAGTGTGATGTGTCTTCGCTGTTCACTCACAACAGGAGCAAAGCCAAAGTGGTCAGTTTCTGCCGATGAAGCATGTAGACCTCAGATCTAATTAGGAAGTGGAATTCATGGGAACGTGGTGAAGGGCAGAAAACCATGCTTGTGTGTGTGTGTGTGTGTGTGTGTGTGTGTGTGTGTGTGTGTGTGTGTGTGTGTGTGTGTGTGTGTGTGTGTGTGGTGTGTGTGTGTGTGTGTGTGTGTGTGTGTGTGTGTTCCAGCCTGCCTACAGCCAGATGGAGTTTCACGACAGCAGAGTGCGCTAAGACAAAGCCAGCGGGAGGGTGGGTGGGGCGGAGGGTGGGGAGGTGAGGGGGTTGCAGAGGACAAGCGACTACGCGTTCCCACTCCGTCTGTATTTATACGTCTAGGTGGAACTGCTGGGTGTCAGGATCCTGGCCTATAAAAGTGTGTGTGTGGGGGGGGGGGGGGGTGGTGTGTGCAAGGCAGAGTGCGCTGTTGGGGGAGAGGGGAGAGAGGAGGGAGTAATGGGAGAGGGGGAGAGGGCCTGGGAGGAAATTGACTTAGCAGCCATCACGTCTGCCCTTAAACACACACACACACACACACACACACACACACACACACACACACACACACACACACACACACACCACACAACCGCCCTCACTCACTCACTCACTCATGCGCTCGCTCGGGCTCTGCTCATCTTTAATGTCGACCACACGAGGAGAATGTGGGGGCGTGGGGGTGCGTGACCTCATGCTGTGACCATAAATCTGCCTGTTCTAAAGCGCATTTAAATGGTTTTTCCCCCCCCCCTCAGTGTTTTTTTTTCCTCCTCCCCTTCTTCTCGAGTAAGCTTAATATTTACCTTAGGTCAGACGCTGCATGTCTGGCTGTCTGCTTTGTCATTCCCCCTGCCTCTCTCCCGCCGGCTGGGGCAACGGTGGTGGCGGTGGTGCCCAGGTGGTGCGCTAGCCCAGGGCAGCTCGCTAATGACCGCTGATGAAGTTTAAATGGAGGGCGTAAATCACAGGAGATCCACAGAAATGACAAGCTTCACCCATCTAGATGATGGAGACACACGCACGCACGTACACGCACACGCGCAGCTGTGCACACACACAAACACACACACACACACACACACACACACACACACACACACACACACACACACACACACACCACAACCGCCCTCACTCACTCACTCACTCATGCGCTCGCTCGGGCTCTGCTCATCTTTAATGTCGACCACACGAGGAGAATGTGGGGGCGTGGGGTGGTGGACCTCATGCTGTGACCATAAATCTGCCTGTTCTAAAGCGCATTTAAATGGTTTTTCCCCCCCCCCTCAGTGTTTTTTTTTCCTCCTCCCTTTCTTCTCGAGTAAGCTTAATATTTACCTTAGGTCAGACGCTGCATGTCTGGCTGTCTGCTTTGTCATTCCCCCTGCCTCTCTCCCGCCGGCTGGGGCAACGGTGGTGGCGGTGGTGCCCAGGTGGTGCGCTAGCCCAGGGCAGCTCGCTAATGACCGCTGATGAAGTTTAAATGGAGGGCGTAAATCACAGGAGATCCACAGAAATGACAAGCTTCACCCATCTAGATGATGGAGACACACGCACGTACACGCACACGCGCAGCTGTGCACACACACACACACACGCGAGTGCATGCAAATGCACACAGATTCTGAAAAGGGAGTGCATTTCGGTGCTTTTCAGTGCATTTCAGTGTCAGTTAAGCATCGATCTTTGAATGCCTCAAAATTGCATAATGATCCATCCACTCCGTGCAGCTGGCTTCAACAGAAATGACAAAGTACCCCAAACTTACAGGAAGGGTTTTCTTGAGAGCTTTTTTAAGAACAGGAGGACAGGGGATGGAATGGAAGAGGAGAAAGGGTGTGTGTGGAGGGGGGGGGGGGTGATAAATAATGGCAGCAAAAGAGCCCATTCCTCATTAAAGGCTGAATATTTTTCAGCATCTTGGTATTGGATGCAAAATGTCTAGTTGGAGAAAACGTATCATCTGCCATATCCCAAGATGATTTCACTAAAACAACCGTATTGCCAATTCTGCCTGTGGCAACATTGGCACGACGATAAAAGCATCGTCTTCATGAGTAACTGCTGCTTAAAACAAGTTAAAGAGAGGCATATTGGATTATTGGTACTTTGTGTCCAACGCTAACAGTTTGACAGCTGGGTAGCAGTGGGCTGGCCAATGGAGCGTGTAACAGCTGCCTGCATCACTCCTACCCTCCATGTTTAATGTATGGCTGGGTCCATTCCCCTCACGCAGCCCAGCGGACTGCTGCCAGTAACCAGAAGTGGACCAGCGAGTACCGTACTGCGCTGCTGGCTCTGCGGGGCTTGTCGCCGACGGGGGAGGCAGAGCGGTTAAATATTTGATGGTATTTCTCGGTATTTTCTGCCTCCTTTTACATCCTCTTTCCTCGAAAACCCACAACCCCTCTACTTATCTGTATGGTGAATATTAAAATCAGCAGCACATGTGTTCTTCAGGGTGTGTGGTGTGTTTGTGTGGATCGAAGTTGAGGGGGGTGGGGGGTGGTGTGGGTGGGAGTTCTCATCTCATCCAGCTCCCCCCCCCCCCCCCCACAAAATAATTCCTGCTATGATGTGTGAGTACTTTAAAAGCAAGCACACACACACACACACACACACACACACACACACACACACACACACACACACACACACACACATACACAAATTAGTCACACACCACTGTGACAGTCGCCACACCAAAAAGTGAGAAAGTATAACCCCCCCCCCTCACTTTCCTTTCCCTTTGAATCTTCCGGCGTCAGCAGCGCTGGCCAATCAGAGAGGTGGCAGGGGTTTAGCTGACCAGCGTGAGTCCAGAAGAGATTAAAACCTCTCTCTCATCGTTGACTCTTCCGCTCTCTCCCCCTCTCTCCCCCTCTGACACTCCCTTCAGCTATCCCTTTCATTTCGTTTTCATTTCCAGTGTTTTTTTTGGAAAGACGACCAACACGGAATCTTTTTCCTTTTTTTTTCATCTCTCTCTCTCTCTCTCTCTCTCTCTCTCTCTCTCTCTCTCTCTCTCTCTCTCTCCTTGTATACCTCTGTCTCTCGATCTGTCTCCAGCATGTTTTGTGGCAGGCTTTGACGATCGCTGTTTGCCTTCAAATGCATTAGCATAATCCTCCTCACCTCTCTCTCTCTCTTGCTCTCTCTCTCTCTCTCCTTCCTCCTTTATCTCTCTCCCCCGCTCTCTCTCTGTCTCTCTCTCTGCACCCGTCCATGCTGACGCTCTCCCCTTGGCCGCCCTTTCCTCTGCTAAATATTTACTAGACTCCGCTCAATAAATAACCCAAGGACACTTGTTGGGTCAGGGGAGGGCCTGATTTAAGGGCCGATGCGGAGGCCCCCACAAATAGACACAGGGAACCGAGACAAAGGGGCCCCTTGTGTTTTGGGGTTCCTGGCGCGGGCTTCCAACTTCATCTCCTTGTCAGTGTTGTTGATGTGGACCGCGCTGGACTGAAGGTCATAGAGCAGATCCAGGGACCACAGGACACGCCTCGTGCTGTTGCGATGCTCTGTGTCTTTATTCATGCGGGTTTGGTTGTTGTTGAGTGAACGAGGGAAATGAAATGCCTTCTTTCTTAGTGTTGGCAGACTTGCTTCCTGTTGTACTACATTCCTGGTCAGTGCAAAGATACCTTGGAACACAGAAGGCAGTCGTTTTTAATGGAGACGGCCTCAGCCAAATACCTGGGCTCATCTCATCTCACCCAATCAGATCAATCGTCTGGAAAACCTGCAGTCTGCTCCAGAACTTAGAGGAGGGGTGTGTGTGTGTGCGTGTGTGCGTGTGCGTGTGTGTGTGTGAGAGAGATGCACAGTTGAGGCATTTATGCCACTCAAATTTGCATGCTGTAACCGCATCTGACCTCTACTCGAACCGGAAGAACGTGCTGAACACTAGCCTACAATTTCTTTGTCATTAATAATTTGCTTCCAAATGCACGACAGAGAGATTTGCGAACAACAATAATTTCAAGATGTTATTTAATGTGGTAATTTGTTGCCAATGTTTCGGGCATGCTCGTGACTGCAGCCTGCTATTGGTTAAGACCAGCTTAAAGATTACATTGGCAAAATATAGAGGTACTGTATTTGCATGTGAAAATGAACAACAAATACAGCAGGCGCAGACCTAGGCTATAATAAAAAGTGTTTTTCTTAAATAAATGAGAATACAATATGAATGTAATGTAGCCAAAATAAAATGGTCAATCGAACAAAGGACAACAAATAACAAGATAATGTCATAAAATCACGTCGCTATAATGGCTTTGAAGGATGTGCAATATCGAACTTGAACAGAATAATTAGGATGACATGAAAGAAATGGCTCATGGCAAGAAATTAAGAAGGTGATTTTAACTCACCAGCCCGCAAGTCACCTTCTTATTATTGGCCTTTTTTCGATCAGCCAGGTCAACAGATGTTATTAGATTTAGATTATTACATCAAAGTGGCGATATCATCAGTTGGAAATTTCGCAGGCAAAAGTTAATGCGAGGCAGTGGAACGGGGTTTTGAGGCGGTCGCACCAGGTTGAAGGCTGAAATAAGCTTCATGTGATGCCTTTGATTTCCAATGGTAAGTGTTGGGCCACAGAGCAGAAGCAATATGTGTGTGTGGTATTACCATGTTCTCGATGTATTGATGGTGCCCTTCCCATCGTATTGATAACAGTCAGAAGGGAATAATTCCACTGCTTATAGGATGTATTAGATCACCAGTCTTAATGAGGCAGCTAATATACATATATATTAACTTTTTGTGTTGTTGTTGTGTTGTTGTTAGTTAATCTTTAAACCAAAGCGTCTTACATATTACAAACATGCAACTATCTGGGAGCATCTGTTTGTTGAATTTGGAGATTCTTGCAGGCTTTGGTGATTTCCCGATGGTATGTATTCATGATCACGGGTATAACAATTGTGACATATATAGAATTGTCACCAGACATTGGTAAGAGTAGGCAGATTACTCAGTAGCACTAGACTAGTGACGAGCATGGTGGGCGTCTGAGTTTGAATAAATGGTAGACGATCCCACAACACAACTATCGTCGAGGGACACGGAACTGGGCGGAAGAGATGGAAAGAACAAAGCGATCCCAGCGCTAATTAGCCGGCGCAGGGATGAAATTGGTGCAACCGCTGGAAGTTCAAGAGTGGAAAAAACGGAATTGGTTCGGAAATATCCACCGTGGTCGCCAGTCTTTCCGTAAACCTCCCTCCTTCGTCTCTCCTGGTTGCGTTGAACACCGAACCACATGGGCCTGTTCCTACCATCCATCGTGTTATCGGTGTGTCCCATTCCCAGGATTGCAACGTTTCCTTTAATTGGTCAAACGCAAGGATTTATTCACACGGTATCGACTGTAGATATGCCTCAACAGGTGTTGTGTGGTGTGTGTGTGTGTGTGTGTGGGTGTATCCGTGTTTTTGTGTGAGAAAGGAATGAGACGACAGGCCTTGAGCAAATCATTTCCCACACACACGGTGTACAACTTTCAAGACTTCTATCGTGTGTGTGTGTGTTGTGTGTGTGTGTGTGCGTGCGTGCATGCGTGTTGTGTCCAGCCCCTCTTCTGCTCGGGGGGGGGAAGCAGATGCCTGAGGCTCTTATATAGCCCATCAGGATAAAATAATTCCCATTCTCACAGTGTGGCCCCCGCTACCTCTCCCCAGGGGCCACATCTGTTTCCATCCTTTTCCCTCCATTAAACCCCGCCGCAGCGACCGTGACCCCCACCGCTCTTCGTCTTCTTCTTCCTCATCTCCCAGTCCATTGCTCTAGTCTCCTCATCTTCTCCACCCATGGCTCCGGTCGTCTGTTGTTGTTGGGGGTTAGACAGTGTGGCGGAGACGGGCATATTTTGGACGGCTGAAGGTGTTTGGAGACGGGGATTGGGTGCCGCTGTTAACGACGGCCAATGCCACCAAAGTCGGATGTGTTGTCCCGGCATTTCTTCTTCGGGATACAAGCGTCTCAAGCGCACAACGTGTGAAAACGAAGACACACAACCGCACAATGTTAACTACAGAGTGTGAACTCGACTCGTGCGCACTTCACACTCTTCGTGCGTGTGTGCGTGTGTGTGTGTGTGCGTGTGTTGTGGAGAATGCGATAGGATGGGGTGCGTGTGGTGGGAACAGCCACTGGTATGCCGGTGGGGAGTTTCTCTGGTGGTGGGAGAAGCCCTGGGAAAAGCCGGGTGCTGGTCTGTTATCGCCGTGGGTGCTGCTCTGTAATCTCGGCTGTTTGGGGAACTTTTCTGTCCGACGAATTACAGGAAAAAATGTTGTTGTGAAAAATATGTAATTTTTGTAACGTCAACTTTCTGATTCTATTGGACATTGTCGTGTCATGCTACGTGTATGTGTGTGTGTGTGTGTGTGATTCCTGAAAAAAGCCTTTGTTTGCTTGCACATTTCCACACAAGCTACTGTTAAATACAAATGCCCACATTACAGGGTCGACTGTGAGCTCAGCTTGTTCAACTATGTGTGTTTGACCGCTGCTCTGCTGCCATCACATCAAACACGAGTTCACCCGAACCGTGTCTATAAAACATCCGTCGGTGCGCCCGCCGCCGTGATGTCATCGTGTCTCATGTTCAGGAACGTTCGCCTTCCACACAAACCCGTCTGTTAAAATCTCCACACTGTCTGGGTGTTGCACAGCTCCAGTGCTGTGGTCAGACGTACACAGAGGGGGTTCACCCAGAGGTGAGGTGTCTGCAGCAGGCAAGATGAAGGGGGGGGGGGGGGGCGAGGGCGAGGAGACATGGCGAGGGTGTGTTTCTGTCGGTCTGCTGTCTGTCTTGCCGTCGCTCAATAATTGAATATCCATATCTAGACGTATATAGGTCAGTGGGGCTGCAGTCACCTTGGAGAATTGGGCCGCTGCCACACACACACACACACACACACACACACACACACACACACACACACACACACACACACACACACACACACACACACACACACACACACACACACGTCATACTCAAGACTCTTCTTGTTGGTAAACTGCACATGTGACATAATCACATTTTCATTGTGTGTGTGTGTGTGTGTACGTGGGTTCCATTGCAAGAGGTTCCATGTCTTCACCTCCGCCTGGACTTCCTTCCGCTCTCCCTCTATCTCTCTCTCTTCCTCTCTTTTTTCCCCCCTTTTCTTGTTTTGGCAGCGGCTAATTAAATGAGCTCTGTCTGTAGATGACAGAGGGGCAGTCATTCAGGCCTGGTACTGAGAGGTTGTGGGCGGGGCCTAGGACGGATGGGAGGATATAAGGCAGACTGGGCCTGATGGTATAGAGAGGCTCGGTTAACTGTTGTTGTTGGGGAGGAATGTATTGTATTTGGGTTTTTTTGGGGGGTTTTTTTTACTCCACTGTGTGCTTGACTTTTAATCGCCTTTAAAAACACCTATCGGTGAACTCATCGAAACACGCTTGTGTGATCAGAATGACCGCAGGTTGAAGACCTTGTGTTGTGACAGGATTTGTGTGAAGAGTAGGCCCAGGCTCTGTGTGTGTGTGTGTGTGCGCGTGTGTGTGTGTGCGTGTGCGCGTGCGCTCTCATCTCATTCATCAGCTGAATCAAATCAACTGCACTGTGTTGCCATAAAAAGAAGTTTTACTCTCACAGATCACTTCCAGGATGGATCTCGTGTGCTTGTTGAGTCATAGTTCTCTCTGTGCGATTTACAAAGAAGGGGAGATTAAAGGATTCTACGCTGGCACCTCCATGGCTTACTTAACGTCTCCTATGCAATAAAATGTGGTGTTTTATAGGTCCTATAAAGTCTTTTTATGTGGATAACCACGATGCCTGTAGACCTCCGCCCACTGCTAACCGCTCTCTTTTTTGTCTCCTGTTGCTTCTGTTATTATTTTGCTTGTTTGTTTCTGATGTTCTGATGTTGTTGTTTGTTCCCCCACAGTGCTCCCCACCTGCTCGCCGCTGGACTTCCACTGTGAGAACGGCAAGTGTATCCGCCGCTCTTGGGCGTGCGACGGCGACAACGACTGCGAGGACGACACTGATGAGCAGGACTGTCGTAAGTGTGACGGCCACTTGTGTGTGTGTGTGTGTGTGTGCCCTGAAGTTTTCGATGCGCCTCCGTTCAATGTGAGGCACGTCGTTCCCGCGGCCACACGCATCGACGCACAAACGCGAACCGGCAAACGCTTGTGCAAACAAAAGTGTCACACTGGCTGTGCCACACACACACACACACTCCACTCTCTCTCACACACACACACACACCAGGCGCTTGTGTGTTTCTAAGCGGTTAAACAGTAAAAGGTGATGGGTCTTCACAACTTTCATGGAAACGTTTATCCGACCTTACCAATGCTTGTGTGGGCATGAGTACATCATAAGACAGTATTGCCCAATGATCCCTCTGTATGTATCTTGTGCTGGTGCACCTCTACTTGCTTCCCTACCGTTTTGGAGTTGGGGGGTTATTGCATTCGAGAGTAGTTCACAACTCATTTTCACAATAGGCGCTTGTGTGTTTCTAAGCGGTTAAACAGTAAAAGGTGATGGGTCTTCACAACTTACTGTTTAACCGCTTAGAAACACACAATCACACACACACACACACACACACACACTCTCACACACACACACACACACACTCTCACACTCTCACACACACACACACACACACACACACACACACACACACACACACACACACACACACACACACACACACACACACACACACACACACACACACACACACACACACACACACACACACACACACATGTACACACACACACACAGAGATAAACAAGCACGCAGGAACTCGCTACATGGCTGACGAGGCCAGGGGGCGGGTGGTGGTGGTGGGAGGGGCGGTGGGGGTGGGGTGTCATGTTGTTGTAGTTTTTAAGCGTAGACAAATGTCAGAGGAAGCCGTGTGTTTGTTTGTTTTGCGCGTGGCTGAAGCGGATCCGTGGCCCAGGCGGATGCGGGCGACACACCCTAGCCAGAGGTCAGCGCACCCATAGTAACCAGCGATAACCTGGGTGTTCACCCCTGACCCCTTTTAACCACCTTCCCTGTAGCCTTGTAGAGGGTGTGTGTGTGTGTGTGTGCGTGTGCGTGCGCGTGTGTGTGTGTGTGTGATAGAGCGAGAGAGAGTGTGTGGATTTGTATGTATGTGTGTCCTTGTATGTATGTGTGTTTCAGGTTGTGCGCGCACAACCTGAAATGGAGTGCAGCTGCTAGGCTTAGAGTGAAGCCGAGAGTGTATATAAATACACACTTTTATTTATATATCTAATGGCTATGCATTACCGCTTGGAGGAAAATGACTCTTGACTATGTGTGTGTGTGTGTGTGTGTGCGTGTGTGTGCACGCGTGCGTGTGTGTGTGTGTGTGTGTGTATGTGTGTGTGTGTGAGTGAGTGAGTTGTGCTCAAGCAACAACTGAGTCTGAGTGAGTTGTGCTCAAGCTATGGAAACCCTGGTGTCCATATCGACAGCGTCAGAGTGCAGCTAGCATGACCGCGGGGGGTGTTTAGGGTCCTCTCCTGGTCCATCCGTGTGTACACAGCGTAGCTCCCGGCCACGTCGTATCCGTTATGTTATGAGAGCGGATGTGACGGTTTATTGTAATCACTTCGACCTGTGGTATCGGTGCCTAAGAATGTTTTTAATTTGGGAACTACTACAGTGAGTTGGGGGGCATGGGCAAGTCAGGCAGTCCGGAGGTTTTAGGAGACATAAGGTTCACCAATCCAGCTCTTACGCAGGGATATGGGACCCCAAGCGGCGTTTAGTCCGTTCGGCAAGGCGTGCGGAGAGGGAATGCATAGGGCCGGGCCTCCAGTTGACAGACATGGGGAGGGAGTGGATGGTAGCTATGGAAACCCTGGTGTCCATATCGACAGCGTCAGAGTGCAGCTAGCATGACCGCGGGGGGTGTTTAGGGTCCTCTCCTGGTCCATCCGTGTGTACACAGCGTAGCTCCCGGCCACGTCGTATCCGTTATGTTATGAGAGCGGATGTGACGGTTTATTGTAATTCCACTTCGACCTGTGGTATCGGTGCCTAAGCCCTCAACGTTTTTAATTTAGACCCCAAACAGTGCACATGTTTCTTTTCCGTTCCCCCCGAATTTGACATACAAATAATAACACTCCATATAGCAGTACTAGTGCAGTTCCCAGAGAACACACCATATAGGCCTAGGCGTGCACTAGGACCCAGCGGAGAACGCTGCACAGAGCATTGTGGGCTTCGGGAAACCACTGACATAAATGGCGGGAGTTCACTCCAAGAATGGCTCTGTGGCTACGAGTATGTATTCTGCAGAAAGGCTTGCAGTTATTAACTTGGATTAAATATTTTTTATAGTCGACTCAAGTCGACTCCCTCGACTTGAGTGTGTCGTTGGCAGTCCTAGCCTAGCCTGCTACCGCTAATGCCAATGAGCACATTTCTTTCGAATACATTAATCGCTGATTTTCTCATTTCCCCCCATGGTCTCATAAAGGCAAAGTTATGAATTAGTAAATAAACCATAATTTATTATGTATACAACCGTCTTAATGAGGCTCATATAAAGTGAAACATTCGCCCTGTTTTACGACTTTGCTGTGTGTGCAGCAGTGAGTGTTTGCCCAAGATTAGCTTAAATCAAAACTAATTCCTCCGGACAATAGCAGCCAGGAGCGCACTGCGCTGCACACGGCGTCCGCAGTGAGACCAGCACCGATAGTCCGCTAAACATCGTATGGATATCGTGTTCGAATCAAACCCGCTATTTTTATTGTTTTAATGGCTCATGTCTTGTGCTCTGCTTCCAAAACATTAGGGATTCTCTCTCTTCTTCTTCCTCTCTCTCTCTCTCTCTCTCTCTCTCTCTCTCTGTCTCTCTCTCTCTCTCTCTCTCTCTCTCTCTCTCTCTCTCTCTCTCTCTCTCTCTCTCTCTCTCTCTCTCTCTCTCTCTCTCTCTCTCTCTCTCTCTCTCTCTCTCTCTCTCTCTCTCTCTCTCTCTCTCTCTCTCTCTCTCTCTGTCTCTCTCTCTCTCTCTGTCTCTCTCTCTCTCTCTCTCTCTCTCTCTCTCTCTCTCTCTCTCTCTCTCTCTCTTCTCTCTGTCTCTCTCACTACACACACACACACACACACACACACACACACACACACACACACACACACACACACACACACACACAGACGTACACACACACACACACACACACACACACACACACACACACACACACACACACACACACACACACACACACACACACACACACACACACACACACACACACACACATGTACACACACACACACAGAGATAAACAAGCACGCAGGAACTCGCTACATGGCTGACGAGGCCAGGGGGCGGGTGGTGGTGGTGGGAGGGGCGGTGGGGGTGGGGTGTCATGTTGTTGTAGTTTTTAAGCGTAGACAAATGTCAGAGGAAGCCGTGTGTTTGTTTGTTTTGCGCGTGGCTGAAGCGGATCCGTGGCCCAGGCGGATGCGGGCGACACACCCTAGCCAGAGGTCAGCGCACCCATAGTAACCAGCGATAACCTGGGTGTTCACCCCTGACCCCTTTTAACCACCTTCCCTGTAGCCTTGTAGAGGGTGTGTGTGTGTGTGTGTGCGTGTGCGTGCGCGTGTGTGTGTGTGTGTGATAGAGCGAGAGAGAGTGTGTGGATTTGTATGTATGTGTGTCCTTGTATGTATGTGTGTTTCAGGTTGTGCGCGCACAACCTGAAATGGAGTGCAGCTGCTAGGCTTAGAGTGAAGCCGAGAGTGTATATAAATACACACTTTTATTTATATATCTAATGGCTATGCATTACCGCTTGGAGGAAAATGACTCTTGACTATGTGTGTGTGTGTGTGTGTGTGCGTGTGTGTGCACGCGTGCGTGTGTGTGTGTGTGTGTGTGTATGTGTGTGTGTGTGAGTGAGTGAGTTGTGCTCAAGCAACAACTGAGTCTGAGTGAGTTGTGCTCAAGCTATGGAAACCCTGGTGTCCATATCGACAGCGTCAGAGTGCAGCTAGCATGACCGCGGGGGGTGTTTAGGGTCCTCTCCTGGTCCATCCGTGTGTACACAGCGTAGCTCCCGGCCACGTCGTATCCGTTATGTTATGAGAGCGGATGTGACGGTTTATTGTAATTCCACTTCGACCTGTGGTATCGGTGCCTAAGCCCTCAACGTTTTTAATTTAGACCCCAAACAGTGCACATGTTTCTTTTCCGTTCCCCCCGAATTTGACATACAAATAATAACACTCCATATAGCAGTACTAGTGCAGTTCCCAGAGAACACACCATATAGGCCTAGGCGTGCACTAGGACCCAGCGGAGAACGCTGCACAGAGCATTGTGGGCTTCGGGAAACCACTCTCTCTCTCTCTCTCTCTCTCTCTCTCTCTGTGTGTGTGTGTTCCCTTTATTTCCCTGTGCGTCACTCCTCCTGCCTGCCGTCTCCCCGCTGACCCACATACCAGCAGCCAGCAGACTCATCCAGTCGCTTCCTCACGGGGGGTCCGTCTGCTCCCGGTCCCGCGCTGAATTTTTCATATCCATGCCCCTGCAAAGATTCCAGTCCACCACCACATCCCCCGAACTGCTTATTATTTTATGCTATTTTTCTCTTTGTCTTGCTTTGCCTGCGCTCCGTTCTCCTCACAGAGGCCTTATCTATTCTCAGGACCCCCAGATTTCCACCTCCTCCTCCTCCTCCACCTCCACCATGCAGTGATGTGGTTTGATTATTTATTAAAGCCGGCGGGGGCGGGGGGGCGAGAGGGAGAGACGATTCGCGCTCCGCACAGTTGTCAAAAAATCAGATAAACATGCGCAGGGGGGGTGGTGGTGGTGTTAGCGCGCACACAGCTTGTCTGCGTAAGTGCGGTGTTCAGAATTTTTGAGGTTTCAGACACATTGATGAGAGGGAGAGAGAGGGAGAGAAAAACAATAATATACCACATCACCCTACAAGAGACACACACACACACACACACACACACACGATGTGAGCGGCTGGTAATGGCTCCCACTGACCTTTGCCCTTTGACCTGGGGCAGGTCTGTGAGTGATGAGCGTCTAGAGGGCGGGCTGACCCCCCTCACCCGTGTCTGTTTACCTTGCTGTTATAGGAGCCCTGGTGAGAATCAATTAATGCCCCTTCATATGATTCATTGTTTATGACAAAAAAGTGCATTACGTTTGCAGTGTGGTCGCATTCGTCATCTTTTCCTTCTAAAATGCATTTTGGAACAAAAGTGAAAAAAATTCTAAATGTGTTGTATGCAAGCTGTGTTTTCACATTCGCGCTTGGAGCATTGAATGCATTCGTCATGAAATACCCCCAATAATCCAGACATTAAAGATCCCATGCCACACCTATTTCATTAATTTTTTTATAATCATTGATGTCCTTTGATCGAGTTTGTAACATTATTTGTGTTGGAAATGTCTTGGATGGCTTATTTCAAGCTATTCTAGCATGTCTGAAAAGCCTGGTAGAAAAGACGACTGCTTTTCTCATGAATATGTAACACAGGTTACGAACCAACCAAGTGGGCAGGACCATGAATAATAATTTGTCAACGCTACGTAGCACTGACGGCTTATCCAGATTGGCTCAATTTTTCTGCCTTTTTCCTTTCATTGGCTATTGCATACAGCAGACAAACTGCATAGATTTCAAACTTACCACAGGTCACAAACTCATTCTGACCTGTTATTTAACAAACAATAGGAAAAATGGGATTTTAATGGCATGGGATCTTTAAAGAATATTGACTTCATGCCATTATACTATATATAGTATATTATACTATATATATATGGTTTTGTACCATACATATAAATGTGATGTTTACATGGTTCAGTAACCCAACACACGGGCGCGTGCCTGACAGCTTGCATGTGTGTGGTAGATTTTCTCTTCATTTGCCAAAATTGAACATATGAGCTTCATAAGAAGATTAGGTTCATGTTGTCACGGTGCCAGGTTTGATAGCCAATGCATGCGGGGTGTGCAGTGCACAAATGCAAATGCACACACATACAGCAGTGTGGCCGTGTGGTCGTTGATATTCCACATGCTGGATCAAATACCCCAAAGAGGAGCCGGTGTACGAGGGAGCTGAGATAGCTAAGTGAGATCCCTAGCTGCGTCCCGCAGATCCTACTGTCTTGACGTTGGTTCTGTTAATCTACGTAGTCTAGGAAGCTAGTCGACTCTTCGAATCGAGTGCGTTATCGCTCATCTCTGACGAATCTGAACATCTCATCGTGACACTGTATGCTGGAGATTGTTAGAGTCTTCACTGCGGTGTCTACACGGCAGGGTGTGCAGTGCACAAATGCAAATGCACACACATACAGCAGTGTGGCCGTGTGGTCGTTGATATTCCACATGCTGGATCAAATACCCCAAAGAGGAGCCGGTGTGCTCCTTCTGCCACATGTAGGTCTCTCATTCTCTAATGGTATTACACACACACAGAGAGAGAGAGTGAGTGAGTGATGGATTGTCTCTCTGCCCTGATCATCCATCACAGGGCTGCTATGCTAACATGCTTCCCTGGCTCCAGGCACACATACACACACACATACACATACACATACACACACACACACACACATATTCACACACACACATATTCACACACGACTGGGGAGAAACTATTGATTGCCTTGGTAACAGCACCAGGTATTGTCTTGGAAATCCTTTACCTTTTCCTCTTTTTCTCTTTTTTTCTCCTTTTCTTTCACTTGACTTGTTATTTTTGTAATTGGAGAAGGCAAAAACCAGTGCTATCATGGGAGGTAAAATAATTAAACGGAAGAATTGCAAAAGGTTTACACTTAAAGGCCAGGTCAGTGCGGTGGTCATGGCTTAACATTCGTAGGTAAACGCTTTGGCGCAAAATAGAGGGGTGGGGGGGCGATAGGGTGGCAGGTAACCACGACGACCACAGTGGTGATGTCACCGAGCTAACACTTTTCTGGAGTGGCCCTGCATCCGCCGCGCTGCGAGGGGTGCCGCTGCCGTCCGTTCCAGCTCCAACACGTTGAACCTTTCACCCCCCCCCCTCTCCCGCCCCCCCTCCCCCTCCCTCCACCGTTATCTTTTTTTAGGACACCGAAGCACCACGACACTTAAAGGCCAGGTCAGTGCGGTGGTCATGGCTTAACATTCGTAGGTAAACGCTTTGGCGCAAAATAGAGGGGTGGGGGGGCGATAGGGTGGCAGGTAACCACGACGACCACAGTGGTGATGTCACCGAGCCATATCTTGTTGCCATCGAAAGGATGCTGTACACAACAACAACGAAACTGAAAACCTGGCTCATGCCTAGAACAGTGCTTTTATAGTGGACTTCTGTCTCATTCACACACACACACACACACACACACACACACACACACACACACACACACACAACACACACAGCCTATTATGAAGTGAAAGATAACCCCGTAGGCGAGGGGAGGCCAGGGGGTTGCCAAAATCCCTTGTGAGGATAACCCCGTAGGCGAGGGGAGGCCAGGGGGTAAGATGCCAAAATCCCTTGTGGCTTTGTTACATGCTTGTACTCTGTTGATCTCATATGATCTCATTAACCATTATATGTCTCTCGCTCTCTCTCTCTCCATCTCTCTCTGTCTGTCTTTCTGTCTGTCTGTCCTCCAGCTCCCAGGGAGTGTGAGGAGGATGAGTTTCACTGTCATAACGGCTACTGTATTCGCAGCCTCTGGCACTGCGACGAGAGATACTGGGAGTTTGAGTCCAGAGCCTTTCCACTGGGAGCCCACCGCTAGGCTGCCCTGTCCTACATAAGAGGATCGTTGTCCGCCTGTGTGTTAGTCCGAAATGACTAATGGATTCAGATCTGCACTTCCCCTAGTATGTAGTAGACAGAGACCGAGACAGAGACAGAGTGAGAGACAGAGACAGAGAGAGAGAGAGAGAGAGAGAGAGAGAGAGAGAGAGAGAGAGAGAGAGAGAGAGACAGAGAGAGAGAGAGAGAGAGAGAGAGAGAGAGAGAGAGAGAGAGACAGAGAGAGAGAGAAGAGAGAGAGAGACTTTTCTATGCAGACATATTTCAATTAGGCGACCAGCGTGTCAATCAGTGGACGTTAATTGTACATTGCCAACAGAGGCGCATACACGCACACAGCACGACGTGCCACTGAACAATACAACACAGTAGATAATCTAACTAGGACACTTATAGTTGCCTCCATTTAGCAAGGCACACTAGCTTTAAATCCAAGCTTATCGACTTTCAGCAGCCAAAGGCTGGCTGGGCCCGGTCTGGAGGCCATATTTGAGCACTGTGCATGTGTATAGAACTGTGACGTTGTGGAGGATCACACACACACACACACACACACACACACACACACATAACATAAAAAGAAAAACACACATAGAAGCAGCTTGGCACAAGATC
>PIJE02001078.1:14638-19638 GCA_002895965.2 Coryphaenoides rupestris | reverse complement strand
CAGGTATCGAACACTTCGACGACAACACACACGCTTGGCGGTTTGAGCCTCGCGCAATCAATCTACTCGCTTATCCACGCGGCTGCTCCGCTTAAAATATATAAAGAATGAGAAACTCGGAGTGACGGCAGTATCGAGGAGATTGTTTTTATAATAAATATTACCAATTCGAGTATATACAAACTTTAACGTCACTCCTGTCATTCTTAAACCCAAACGTCAGGAATATGTTGTCTGGAGTGAGACTTACACTACAGATAGAGAGGTAGAGAGAGAAGGGAGAGAGAGAAGAGAGAGAGAGAGAGAGGTAGAGAGAGAGAGGGGGGGGGAGAGAGAAAGGGGGAGAGAGAGAGAGAGAGGGAGGAGGAGAGAGAGAGAGAGAGAGAGGAGGGGAGAGAGGAGAGAGGAGAGAGAGGAGAGAGAGAGAGAGAGGCAGAGAAAAAAGAGAGAGAGAGAGAGAGAGGAGAGAGAGAGAGAGAGGATATGTGAACTGAGGCAGGTGGTGTGGGTGTGTGTGAGTGTGGCTCACTGTGGCACTATCGAATTGTGTCGAGAGAGTGGGGGCGTCTCTATATGAAAGTCGAGGACTTTCTCGAGCATAGCTATCACACCAAATATTCATTCTTTCACTCCATCATGGGCTCTTTCTCCGCCTTTGTGTGTTTGTATGGCTCTAAGCTCGGTTAAATATCGAGGTAATAAGCTCGGTCTTGATCTGCGGCTCTCTTCATATCATACCTTCCTTTCACAGTGATCATCTGGTTGTACCCAGTCAGTCTGCTACTCAGTCTCACAGGGGTCACCACTCAACGAGATCTCCTCTGTTCGTAGGGGGAGTCATTCGTGTGACGTATACTTCAGTTACAAAGAACCAATTTTGGAGGTTTTTGCTGGCGTAAACGAGGATTTAGGCATGTGTGCATCCAAGAGCTCGAGGATACCAGCAGTGTCTAGATCGCCGCAGCCGTGGCACTCGCTCTCTCCTCTCACTTTCTCCCCCCTCTCTCTCTCTTTGTGTCTGTCTCCTCGCTCTCTCCTCGCTCTCTCTCTCCCTCTCTCCCTCTCTCTGTCTGTCTGTCTCTCTGTGTCTGTGTCTCCCTCTCTCGCTCTCCCCTCTCTCTGTCTCTCTCTCTCTCTCTTTCTCTTTGTGTCTGTCTCCTCGCTCTCTCGCTCTCTCCCTCTCTCTCTCTCTCTGTCTGTCTCTCTCTGTGTTCTCTCTCTCTCTCTCTCTCTCTCTCTCTCTCTCTCTCTCTCTCTCTCTCTGTCTCTCTCTCTCTCTCTCTCTCTGTGTCTCTCTCTCTCTCTCTCTCTCTCTCTCTCTCTCTCTCTCTCCGTGTCCCTCTGTCTATCTCTGTCTCTCTGTGTATATCTTTCTCTCGCTGCCTCTCTCTCTGTGTTCCCTTTCTCTCTCTGTTCTCTCTCATTCGAGAGTAGTTCACAATTCATTTTCACAATAGGCGCTTGTGTGTTTCTAAGCGGTTAAACAGTAAAAAGTGATGGGTCTTCACAACTTTCATGGAAACGTTTATCCGACCTTACCAATGCTTGTGTGGGCATGAGTACATCATAAGACAGTGGGGCAACATCGGTTTAGGCATCAAACACCAAGCGTTTAGTCGCGAGAGGCATGGATGTCCAAACTGCACTTATCTCGCGCTCAAACGCATTTTGCAGCCACGCACACAATAACCTCATAAGACGCTATTGCCCAATGATCCCTCTGTATGTATCTTGTGCTGGTGCACCTCTACTTGCTTCCCTACCGTTTTGGAGTTGGGGGGTTATTGCATTCGAGAGTAGTTCACAATTCATTTTCACAATAGGCGCTTGTGTGTTTCTAAGCGGTTAAACAGTAAAAGGTGATGGGTCTTCACAACTTTCATGGAAACGTTTATCCGACCTTACCAATGCTTGTGTGGGCATGAGTACATCATAAGACCTGTCTCTTATACACATCTAGATGTGTATAAGAGACAGACATCGGTTTGCAAACTGTGTGATTGTGTGTGTGTGTGTGGCGTGTGATGCTAGTCTCGGGTTTTAGTGGGGGCTGATTCAAAACTCGTAGTAGGCGTGTTGTATGTCGCTGTGTGTGGAGAAGGCTAAGAGTGTGTGGAGTTCCAGAATGTGCTGTGGGCCACTCTGTGTTGGTATGTGATGTCGTTGGGCGCTCTGAGTGACGCTCGCTAGTTTTGCAGCCTCACGCCAGTGGTGCACTGTGAGTATGACCTCTAGTTGGATGTAGGACGTCGCTTAGTTGCTTCGTTGTGCATATGTAATTGGCTCCTTTCTTTCTACTGTATGATCTTATAGTGTTGCTTCAGTCGGTGCTACTCGTCGTACTTAGCAATCCCACTGCGGCCGTTGTGGTGATGATGTTTCGGGGGCTTTAGCTGCATTACGGAACAGCTACAGCATTTTGTTATGTTTCACAGTTGGTCTACAGTTTATTTCACTAACTCATGTGCCCTGCTTTGTTTGCGCTTCGAGAGGCTGTGGCGGTCTTTGACACCACCAGAGATGCAGGAGGTTGATCCGCGGTCTGGGAACACACCAACTAGTCCATGTGTAGAATCAATGTAAATGTTGTTGACAGTTGCCACGGTGGTATCTCAGTACTTTACGCAAAGTGCTGGCTCACTTAGCCTATTGGGAGCATATAATGAAGTATCATTATACAGAACAACGTATGCGAGATGTGGCGCAACAATCCAACAAGTAAACCAGTAGTTTATGCAGTCGCATTAACACCAAAGCGTTGAGTTCGGAGAGAGATAAGAGGCTATTGGACTAATTGATTAATAATCATGCCAACACATGCCAACAATCAACGTAACATATTCATGTTGTGTAATATATATTCTATCTTATCTTGAGTCATCAAATTAATTAGCTCCTGTGGCTCTTGGCAATTGCAAAAACAAGTCATTACTTTAGCATCCATAAGGAATTGTTTGGCATTTCATTTACCAGTCCATTTAATTTGTACATTGTTGTTTTATGTGTTGAAGGGCAGGGCGCGGGGGGCACACAGTGTTCCTTCATCGCTTGTTGTGGTCGGTTGTCATTCAAGGCAAATTATTGACCACCAAGCTCAATAACAAGGTAGAGTGCCCGGTGATCCATATTTACCCAGACTCAGACGGACGGGCAGAATGAGCAGAGCAAACGCAGCGCACGGTGTGGAAAATGCCATAAAATGCACCACAAGTTCACACACCAGAGACGTGGCTGTAAATAGCGGTCTCTTAGCACATCATTTTTCTACTCCATTGCATCGCTGAACCCGAGGTAGCTTTCTCTGTGTAACTAAATGCCGTGTGTGTCGAAGGAGGCTACGTCCCCTGGGAAGTAATGCCACTCCCACAATTCACTATAGACCCATGGCGCGGAGAGAGGAAAGCAAGACAACATTCCGAGTGTTTTTAGGGCTTGACAATTAACACCTTCTACAGTGTATTTAGAAATGTGGAGATGATTGAGGGCAATTGACGAAGTATGGTCAAAATAATCTTCAGACTCGTACTCTCTACTACGACTGCAGTCGCCTCACGCGAGTACCTCATTCGCAACGTGACTCCACAGCATACCTCACAACTTACGAGATAGGCGACATTCTCATACCATTAAATTTGCATCAGTGCTTATACCTATAGTGTAGTCGCCTGCCGTTTATAGTTCTTGTGCTATGGTGGCAAACCTCTATTCTATCTCATTTCAAATAATGCTCTTCCATCTTATACATTTAAACCCGCCCTCTCTTACCGTTTATCTCATTCAAATAACTCATTATCTCATTTAAACCCCCCCTCTCTTAGTTTCAAGTAAGTAAACATTGTCCGAAAACAGTGGATGAGATTGCTTGTGTTGTAGCTTGCGGTCTGAGGCATTGGGTCAGTCTGTAATCGATCCCGGACGTGGGATTGGTCCAGTAAGGTGCAGATTGTGCTTTGCTCCTCGGTCTCTTGTAGCCGGCAGCAGTGTACACTACTACACTACGACACTGCAGACACGGCCGGGAACAAAGCTTTTATTTTAATCCATGTAATCTATCAGATACCGACATAGTTGGTATGCACGCGCAGGCTTTGTACTCACGCTAATGTTCCTCACTTCAAGTCACCACCATAAATACGACACGCGAGGAGAGATTTCCATATAATCAGAGTGCGTCCGGCAATTCTCTGAATGAGTGAATCAGTTGGAAAAATACTATTATTCATGTCCATTTTATGGCACCCATTGCTCTCGTAACCCTCCCTGGAAGGAGGGATCCCCCACTCTGCCTTCCTTCTCAAGATGTCTTCCTTGTTAATTAAGGGAGGTTTTTTTCTTGCTCTTTGGGGGCGCGGGTTAGGGGGTCATAAATATATGGCCTATAAATATTTTTGCTGTACTGAGAACCGTTAAGACAATTTCCACTGAGGTGGACAAGTCAATCAAATCAAATCAAATTGATTTGGAAGAAGTGGCTATAAACGGAACATTTCAACTCGTAAATCAGACAAAATTCAACCATTTTCAAAATGATTCTAATCTGAAACAACAGAAACTTTGGCCTCAATGATGTAAGTGACTGCATGGCTCACATTGACATCGGACGAGTCTTCTGAAATCAGTGTTGAAAAGCTCTTCTCCATTTCCATTTCTACTTTAAGGGTCGCTTAAGGGTCGCGCTGATCATCTGATCAACACAAAGTGACAGTTGGTATCAAGTGGCCTGGCGAGGACGATTGACAAAAGAGATTTAGAGAAATTAGATCTTCTGCAGTCAATTAGCCTGCATGACCCGGATCAAACAAGCCGTGTGTGTGTGTGTGTGTGTGTGTGTGTGTGTGTGTGTGTGTGTGTGTGTGTGTGCGTGTGTGTGTGTGCGTGTGTGTGTTGTGTGCTGGTAGTATGACTCCAGCTACAAATACTAATACTGCTACATTTACTATGACTACTATTTTTACTACTACTGCTGCTGCTACTCATATTACTATTATAAAATACTGCTA
>PIJE02001077.1:138348-151945 GCA_002895965.2 Coryphaenoides rupestris | reverse complement strand
TGTTGGTGGACCAGGCGCTTCATGCGGTCTTAATAAGGTCTAGCGACCACTCGCCAGGAATGTCGCATTTTCTTCAACATTCTCCCCGTCTATTGATGATCTTTTTGGATGTTTTGTTTTTTTTTCCCACTGAGAAACAACCACGGGCTGGCGCGTCGTCCATCAAAGTGATTCGATATTTCGATTCAATGAATAATTTCGCTTTAGAAAGAATCTTGCTGCTTTAGCGAGTATGTGTGGTGTGTGGTGGTGTGTGGTGGTTGTCATCTGACATGACTTTGACCGCTGTCACTAGCTATGTTAAGTCACGGGAATTGCGCGCTGATTGGGCGAGCGGGGATATTATCTGTTCTGCTGAAAATCTGTCGTGGCGTTGTATCACAGTTGGAAAGAAAGATAATATAATAATGATAATAACTGATCAGATTGCGACAGAAACGGTAGCGGTGTCGCGGTCTGTGCGGAAAACTGATTCTTTTTCTTTTATTATAATGGCCTATCATGTTGTTTTGTAATGAATCAAAACTCTTAATAATTAATTCAATTTTGAATGTTTCCGTTCGTCCACCACTTAACATATTTCGTCTCGTCAACGAAAGTAAAATAGAATTTTAGTCACAGTTTTTTATTTATCAAGATTCCGTTTTCGTCACGTCACGTCACGTCTTATGTCATGGGAAAATAAGGTCGTTAAACGCAGATTTTTCCTTTCAAAGAGATTTGCGTTGAAAGCGAATTAACATGGTTGTTGTTGTCTTTTAAAAAGGTATCGGTTTCTGCACCGGTATCCGTTTAAAAAGTATCGGTTTGGCACGGTATCGGTTAAATCTAAACGATGCAAGCCTAACTCCAAGATACACCCAAAACAACCACACACCACCCACCACACGGCCAGGCGATGTGGAGCAGTACGAGAGGCTCGAGCTGTGTGAGTGATCTTGTTGTTGGCGTGGATAGGTTTTGCAGCGAGTGGGCCATGCTGTGTGCAGGGCAGTCTTTCGCGAGTCGTGAGGCGTCGTGCAGTAAGGACACAGAAGCGAGCTTGCGACTTGCCGAGAAACCGAAGAACAGCGAAGGCTGCAAAGAGCAGACTGCTTGACCGAGATCAGATGGAGAGAAGTAGGAATGGAAGAAATGAGAAAGAGAACTGATAATCCCAAAGGAGATTGTTGTGCCAGGTTACTTAGCGATGAGCATACATAAAACAATATTGGAAGACAGAGAGTGATCAAAGAGTAAACTACGGATTTACAATTTGACAGTTAAGTAAGATAAGGTATTCCAAGGTTGGGCAGTGATTGAAGTGAAGTGATTATTGGTGAGAATACTGGTGGTGTATGATACTGGTATTAGGTATATGTGATGAGAAGTTGAGGGTGGAAATATTAAATTATATAAGTATATATATAGTGTAGCTTTCGCGTCAGTGAATTGCGGTTGGCAATGATTATGATTACGTGTCCAACAGTCATGGCGAATACGTCTATTATGTGCTATATTATTGGGATGTGATTATTGTTGGATTTGTGATTATGCATGCAGTGTCATCAGGTTGTCTGATAATGAGTTATCTATAACACTTTTCTCGATCTCATCATCATGTGCAATTATTGTTTTTCCACGTCTGAATATATATATAGTGAATACTATATTATTATTATTGTACACGTGATCAGTGCGTCTGTTACCTGGGTCTCGTCAGGACGTTCAGCCGCCGTTATTTAACACTCGATTGTTGGGCTTAGAGTTGAAGGAAATAACCACAATAAAGGGGGAGCAGAGTCAAGTGTTGATGCTAGCTTAGCATTAGCTTAAATTAGCTTAATATTAGGTACATAGCTTATATTAGCGTAACATTAGCGGTAGCTTAGCGTTAGCCCCACAGTACGAAGGTATTCTCCTCCGTCAGGTCTTTTCGCAGTGCCGCCTGCTGGCTCGCCCTGCTGGCTCCGTGGCGTGGCCCCCGCCGGAGGAGGAACGGTCTCCTCTCCTCCTCGCTCCTCGCTCCGTCTCGGTTGCGTCGTGCTCCTGCGCCCTCGCGGTGAAGGCGAGTGGTGCGTCGAAACGGTGTGCGGTGTCGCCGCGGAGCTGAGGAAAAGGAGCCTCATGTCGCCCGCGGAGAGTCCGAGATGCTCTGCCTTCCGCCTCCACGCTCCCGCCAGTCGCCATTGCCCCGCTGCTTGCTTACTGCGCCTTGCGCACTGGGCACACGGGCTGCGACGTTCAAACCGGTGATAGAGGAACTGCGTCGCTCATTGACGTGCTGGGGTCGTCAGCGGATGTCACCGGAGTGAAATAAGTTAAGCGAGTGAGCGATAGCGGGATAATAAAGAGGAGCGCAATGAAGGTGAGTGAGAATTGGACTTGAGACGAGGCTGGCGCGTTGAGTTCTGAAGAGGGTGACTTGTATGGTTCTGTGTGGAATGGTAGTGTTGTTGTGAGTTGCAGCGCGTTGCTGTCACGGTGCGGTACGACTTCTTACTCGCGAGCGTAGTGAGTCAATATGTGATTATAGTATAGTTGATTTGTGAGGTAGTGTTAGTATGATGTTGAGGCGTGGTAAGGGTTGTAGAATCTTGTTAGTAAGGTGTTTATTTTGATTGATCGTGAGGTGTGATTCTCTAGTGTGGTGATTGATTTGTACTGTGATTCTGGATGAGAACCTGGCAGCAGCGAATTTCCTTGGCTGGATTGAATTAGAAGTTCGGTATCGTGGTGATCGTGATGATGATCTTAGAATGATGAATGGGCCATTTGCGACGATGTAAGTTATTTAGGTTAGCTATTATGTTTATTCGGTTTTAGGTTATGTTGTGTTTGGATTATTATCATTTTGTAATAGGTTCACAGCTCCACGATGTATAGGGGGCCGGGTAGTGACCTTGTAACGTTGCGTGGCACCACAATAAAAACCGAATAAAATGAAGAAGAAGAATCTGACGCAAATTCCAGACCCAACACTTCAAAGATCCATTTTTTTTTACAGTACCAGTTTTAAAGGAACTTGACCCCACAGGAACTCCCAACCAACCAAGGCAGATACCTGGCCGCAATGCGGGTGAGGTTGGGAGGTGGGGAGAGCCCTGACTTGCTTTAGGACTTACTGTAGTTACTTTTGCAGATTAAAATACAACAATGAAAAAGTATAGTCAATAAATACATCATGTAGAGAGTCGGTGGAGTGGCTGGTTAGTATGTGGTCGTATATGTGCGGTTTGACGCGGTAACCGACACCAGGTTGTGAATGAGCAGGGTACGATTGAGATGAAGGTACGGGATACGAATGAAGTTAGAGTCGCAGCAAATGAGATACTTGCGTAGCTGTCTTTATACGTCTGATGCGGCCATAGGTGTACGGAGCTTGACATCAGCTGGCTACTGCAGTGATAATTGGCGATGGCATGGGGTATATTATGTGTCAGATTCAATTAAAGTGGACGTCAGTCACAGCTCACCTGCTCGGACCGACGGTGTTGGAGTGGTGGAATCGCAGCGGTCGAGGTGGTCTGGCCAAGTTGAGGATGGAAGCGGAGGGTCTGCCGAGCCGGAGCCTCAGCACGGGGAGGGCCACGAGTAGGCAGAGGACTGCGTCCGGTCAATATGACTCCCGCTTCCGTGTCCCTGTCAGAAACCTAGCGGCAGCGTTCTGTACCAACTGTAAACGTGACAGCGAGGCCTTGCTGACACCAGCGTACAGGGCGTTGCAATAATCCAGACGGGTAGAGATAAATGCATGTATAACTATCTCAAGGTTTTTGAAAGAGAGGAAAGGCTTGACCTTAGAGAGCTGCTTTAGCTGGAAAAAGCTAGACCTGACCACCGAGTTGATCCGTTTGTCCAACTTTAACTCAGTCAATTTTTACCCCCAGGTTGGTTAACTATGGGTTTGACAAGGGAGTCGAGGGGGCCAAGGTCAGGGGGTGCAGCACCAGGACCACTAGGTCCAAAAAAATTGACCTCAGTTTTTCTGTCATTAAAATTCAAAAAATTCAAAGCCAGCCAAGCTTTGATATCCATGAGGCACTCTAGCAGGGCTCTAAGGGAGTTTGGGTCGTTGCGTTTCAGAGGCAGGTATATTTGGGAATCATCTGCATAGAAATGGAACGAGATGCCATGTTTTTTTAAGAACAGAGTTAACAGTACTAAATAAAACACGGGGCTTATCACAGTTTTTTGCAACAATGTCAGCAAAATATTCAGTTTTCTGGGCTTTGACAGTTTCCTGATATTTACACCAGCTTTCCTTTAAAATATCATAAAACGCCTGAAGCTTGTCTTTCTTCCACTTGCGCTCAGCTCTTCGACACTCCTGTCGGGCAGCACGAGTAATGTCGTTTAACCATGGCTCAGATTTAGGTTTAGTGCGCCTGGCCTTAAGAGGAGCGATGGAGTCAAGGCTGTTTAAACAGATGGAAGAGAATTTGGAGTGTAACTCCTCAGTATTAAAACACTCTCATCCACTCACACTTGTGATGTCACATTGTGGGGACACACAGGATTCCAAGATGGCGCCAGTGTGTGTGGCTTGCCGTCTGCCGCTGTCAGTTTTGTTTGTGCTTATGCTGTTTCTGTCGCTTGTCACTAACCAAGTCGACTCTCTACTGGTATACGATCGCCAAGCACTCCTGAATATCCGATTTTCTATTGAAAATTCGGTGCGATGATAGAATAGAACCTTATTCATCCTCAAGGAATGCTGACGTACAACACTGACGGGAGGAGTAACCGACAAATTAAAAGCCAGGCCTTCGCAAAGCCACTCCCACCCACCACCTGGGCATTCAAACGACCACAGCCAGTCATGTTTGAATCGCTCTTAGTCTGGCCCCTCTCCAGGGACCACGTTGCCAGGGCAAAGCCTACCAGGGGCGATTGCCCCGGACAACACAGCTCCCAGGGTCATTGGGGCACACAAACCCCCCCACCACGATAAGGTGGCGATTCTTTGGGGGAGAAAAAAAAATAACCAGTTGATATGCATTTTCTTGACATATCTGCTGCGGGGTGGACGCCACGACGCGTCCCGCCCCACCCACCGGTTACCGGCCAGTGTTCAGGCACGCAGACATCAGAGGGCCCACTGAGGGTGCAGAGGGTGTCTTGGGAAGAGACACATGGCTCTCTACATGAGGCCAGCCCTCTGATAGACAGTGGCGTGGGGTAGGGGAAAATTGGAAGGAAGCCAAGTTAAAGACGGTCCTCTAATAGGGCATAACGGGACAAGTAACTGGTAATTATCATTTTACATGCAAAGTAAACAGATTTTAAGTAGCCTATGGATACACACAGCGGTGGGATATAACAAACTGCCATCATACTGTAATAAAACCGCAACATTTATTCACATCAAAAAGAAGCAATGCACGTATCAAACATACGTGACTTACACACCTGTCTATACATATTCTTGACATAACCTACAAAAATACACAGTATTCCAAAGCTACACACTCGGATTTTAAGTAGCCTACAGATGAAACACGTAACATTCAATCCACTAACAGATAGAGATTTAATATGTTACGTTCACATCAAAAGATACTTATCGTATCGATCTGCTTATTCCAAAACTAATTGCTAATTCAATCTAAATAGCATGGCTTGAATGCAAAGTAAGAGTGAATAAAAATATGTACAATTATTGACCAAAATTCAAAATTAGGGAAATTCCAGTGACATTTTCACAAGCTCTATTCAAAGCCACGGCGGGCGCTGTCCATGGTGTGTGTAGACCGCTGTCAGTGGGTCAGCCACAAAGCGCTACAGGCAGACAGGAGCAACACGGGTCCATTTAAGCCATATAATTAACAATGACCACATCAACAACTGCACAACATGTTAATGTCAATCTCATTAGCCACGGCGGCCATATTATCACCAGTAAAGCAACACACGCGCAGAGAGAGAGCGCGAGAGAGAGAGAGAGAGAGGAGAGCGAGAGAGAGAGAGAGAGCGAGAGCGAGAGCGAGAGAACAACATTACAATTTCAGCATTACAATTAATTGTGAGTTATGCTATAACAATGTTGTTAAGAAGCACATTAAAATATCACATGAAAACAAACACAAGCAGCAATGACATAACAATGTAATAGGCCTACTATATATAAATACACGCACAAGCATGCAAACGCACAACAGGAACAATATCAACTCCATCTTCAACATATAGTGCAAATGTGAATAGAATTGAGTTTTGATGGTGCTGACATGGATGTCTCTTTTTGCTGACTTTACAACACTTGTAAAGGTTCACTGAACATCCAATTAACACAAAACGATGGACCTGATGCATCACAACAACATGGACACATTGTCCAACAGCAAACAATCTCACAATTATGTCCAACCTCACATGGGGAAAATAAAGGCTCACAGAAACATCCCTTTCTACTATGTGGGATCAAAACAGGATGACAGAAAAATTATACAATAGTGAGCATCAAATAGTGCAAAGGCGGGGTAATACAGAACTAGGACTCAAAGTATATCGCAGTTGGGCTGTAGCCTACTTCCATTTCTTTGTATACAACAGCTAGAATCTAACACACACACTCTCTAGAATCGCCCGCCATGCAACTAACAACAATGTCAATGTGCTCTGAAACTACGATTGACGGTATGAACCGGGACAAGCTGCAGTCGTAAGTGCAAGTGTCTTACACACTGACGGGAAGTGTAACAGGCATTTAGAGGCTCCTGCTTCTGCAAAGCAACTCCCGCCCATCACCTGGCCGCAGCCAGTCGTGTTGGGATAAACGCATCAGCCAAATGCACTAAATGTAAATCAGATGGCGACATGGCATCAACCGGGACAAGCTGCAGTCGTAAGTACGGAATGCCGAAGCCTCCACCTGCTAGGGGGCCGACGCCGTGACGCGCCCGGCCCCACCCACCGGTTACCGGCCAGAGTGCAGACAGATCGTGACTCGGTCATGATCGCGGTTGGCGTCCGTACACACTGACCGGAAGAGTAACCGGCATTTTTATTTTCCAATCTCAGTGGACAATAGTGTCCCTAAAATGAAACTCATTGAACACAAATGTTAGCAGCCGACAGGCGCCTTCCGTGGTGCACTTCCACAGTTTACGTGTAACAGGGTTGTTATGGAGTGTTGAAGTTGGTCAAAGTTGTCTAAACACGGGGTTTCGTATTGTATTTTCTTACCTCAATGCGGTTTCCCTTGTTCGGGTGAGTTGACGGAGTTTTTGGGAATACAATTGTTGAAGAAATCCAACGATAACGTAGTCCGTGTTGAGGGAACGTCCACTCCCTTCAGAGCTCCGAAAAAAACTGAAGATTTCACGTGTACAATGTTCACCAATCAGGCGCTGTCCTAATAAACGACCGTAACAAAGAGAATGTTATATTATTATTTTTACATTTGATTATATATATTGTTTTACGATTCATTAATTCGTACTAATTCATTAATAATAAATTATCATAATCTTAAAAATGTATTAATAATAATTAATAACGTAATTAAAATGAACTATTAAGAAATGAGACGGGTATTTTAACTTTGACAGCCTAATATATATATATATATATATATATATATATATATATATTACGAGTTTTTGGGAATAAAAATGTTGGTGTTGAAGAAATCAACGATAACGTCGCCCATGTAGTCCGTGTTGAGGGAACGCCCTCTCCCTTCGGCGCTCCGAAACCAACTGAGGCGTTCGCCGTTAAAACGTGAAAACGTTAAAGCCTTATATGGTAATATCCCTCCTCCCACGTCACGTGAACGATGTTCACCAATCAGGCGCTGTCCTATTAAACGACCGTAACAAAGAGAATGTTATATTATTATTTTTACATTTGATTATATATATTGTTTTACGATTCATTAATTCGTACTAATTCATTAATAATAAATTATCATAATCTTAAAAATGTATTAATAATAATTAATAACGTAATTAAAATGAACTATTAAGAAATGAGACGGGTATTTTAACTTTGACAGCCTAATATATATATATATATATATATATATATATATATATATATATATTACGAGTTTTTGGGAATAAAAATGTTGGTGTTGAAGAAATCAACGATAACGTCGCCCATGTAGTCCGTGTTGAGGGAACGCCCTCTCCCTTCGGCGCTCCGAAACCAACTGAGGCGTTCGCCGTTAAAACGTGAAAACGTTAAAGCCTTATATGGTAATATCCCTCCTCCCCACGTCACGTGAACGATGTTCACCAATCAGGCGCTGTCCTATTAAACGACCGTAACAAAGAGAATGTTATATTATTATTTTTACATTTGATTATATATATTGTTTTACGATTCATTAATTCGTACTAATTCATTAATAATAAATTATCATAATCTTAAAAATGTATTAATAATAATTAATAACGTAATTAAAATGAACTATTAAGAAATGAGACGGGTATTTTAACTTTGACAGCCTAATATATATATATATATATATATATATATATATATATATTACGAGTTTTTGGGAATAAAAATGTTGGTGTTGAAGAAATCAACGATAACGTCGCCCATGTAGTCCGTGTTGAGGGAACGCCCTCTCCCTTCGGCGCTCCGAAACCAACTGAGGCGTTCGCCGTTAAAACGTGAAAACGTTAAAGCCTTATATGGTAATATCCCTCCTCCCCACGTCACGTGAACGATGTTCACCAATCAGGCGCTGTCCTATTAAACGACCGTAACAAAGAGAATGTTATATTATTATTTTTACATTTGATTATATATATTGTTTTACGATTCATTAATTCGTACTAATTCATTAATAATAAATTATCATAATCTTAAAAATGTATTAATAATAATTAATAACGTAATTAAAATGAACTATTAAGAAATGAGACGGGTATTTTAACTTTGACAGCCTAATATATATATATATATATATATATATATATATTACGAGTTTTTGGGAATAAAAATGTTGGTGTTGAAGAAATCAACGATAACGTCGCCCATGTAGTCCGTGTTGAGGGAACGCCCTCTCCCTTCGGCGCTCCGAAACCAACTGAGGCGTTCGCCGTTAAAACGTGAAAACGTTAAAGCCTTATATGGTAATATCCCTCCTCCCCACGTCACGTGAACGATGTTCACCAATCAGGCGCTGTCCTATTAAACGACCGTAACAAAGAGAATGTTATATTATTATTTTTACATTTGATTATATATATTGTTTTACGATTCATTAATTCATTAATTAGTACTAATTCATTAATAATAAATTATCATAATCTTAAAAATGTATTAATAATAATTAATAACGTAATTAAAATGAACTATTAAGAAATGAGACGGGTATTTTAACTTTGAGAGCCTAATATATATATATATATTACGAGTTTTTGGGAATAAAAATGTTGAAGTGTTGAAGAAATCAACGATAACGTCGCCCATGTAGTCCGTGTTGAGGGAACGTCCTCTCCCTTCGGCGCTCCGAAACCAACTGAGGTGTTCGCCGTTAAAACGTGTGTTTGTCTCAATGTTGAGAAGATCTGCCAGGAGAAACAGTCATCCCAGCAGATTGGTGGACAGATGAAGGAGATACTGAACACAGTAAGTCTACACATTGTACCTCACATACTTTACTACGATGTTGACTTCAACTCAACCTTTCAACTTCATTGCAATATTATTGTTGTATAGAATGTGTAATAGTGCTGCTCAATGGATCAAATGGTGGCGCTACAGACTCAGCGGGGGGTGGGGGGGAGGTGCTGGGGGGGTGTTGGGGGAGGGGAGGTGTTGGGACGTCCTGTGGGGGGAGGGGAGGTGTTGGGTGTCCTGTGTGTGTGTGTGTGTGTGTGTGTGTGTGTGTGTGGTGACAACAACAGAGTGTGTTTACAAGCTGCCTGCTGAACAAGCAAGTTACAATAGATCATTTCAAACAATGTCATGTGCAATATTTTCTATCTTGGTTTACTTATTTTTACTAAATGTATCTTACTTGTATTGTGATTTTACAGGCATCTGATCTGACCTCATGTTATATCTCTATTACTTTTAGGATGCCTTCTGGTGAAGGGCCATCCACAGCACCAGAGAGCCGTCCCGGTCGGGGTCAGGTTCCCGGTCGGGGCCACGGAGGCGCGGGCGACGCCCGAAGCCGGTCACCGCATCGTGGTGCTTGGAAAACGGTGGCAGACCCTGATGTAGTCCCTCATCTTCCCAGGTTTACCCCAAAAAGAAACCCTGGTGTTCAATCCCCTCTCAAGTGGTAATCCATCACCAGGTGACATTCTTTTTGGATTTGGAAATCATGAAGACCAAAAACGCCTGGACATCAGTAGAAAAAAGAGGCCACAAAATGGACACTAAATGCCCAAGGCTCACAATCTTTTGTGGAGTGATATATTACTTGTGATTGAATATATTGAATATGTCAAATCCTTTGGTCATGTACATTCAAAGTGTCTTTTTCAGTAAAAACCTGTTCAAATCCAATTCCGATTTCTTTTATTTTTTTATTAAACACTGTTTTTAGATACCTATAACATACAGTAATGCAAAATAACTGCCAGATATTGAAAGCTCAAGGAATGCTGAAAAAAGGGGCAAAAGCACTTACTCACAGTACATTTTCTTGACACTTTTACAGCCAAAACAACAAATGTGGTCCAGGCGGTCCAGCTGTTTGAGGCTTAGGTGTTTAAGGGTTAAAATATCACATGAAGACAAACACACAAGCAGCAATGACATGACAATGTAATAGGCCTACTATATAAAAATACACGCACAAGCATACAAACGCACAACAGCAACTATATCAACTCTATCTTCAACATATAGTGCAAATGTGAATAGAATTGAGTTTTGATGGTGCTGACATGGATGTCTCTCTTTTTGCTGACTTTACAACTTTCACAAATTAATGAGTTTCCAAGGGCATCCTGTCTATGGACTGATGCAAGGGGTGTATGGTATGCCCCTTGCTACCAGCGGTAGCGTTATGTTAATGGTAAATGTCCTCACATAGATTGGCATGGCAATAAAGAGGTATTTATTAAATCGTTGGTGCCCCTCAGAACATGTCACAATTGTCAGTATAACTACATTTTATGGGAGATTGTACATGTTCAGCACAATAGTCTTAATCCAATCTTTAGACCCTGTCAGAATAGTACAGTGTTGTACATATAGTATTATAAATCTACTATGGATGTAAATCCTTCTGAAGAAAACATTCTTTATTTTGGTCATTTTATCTTTCTGTCTGTCTTTCATTCATTCATTCATTAATCTATTTCTCTATCTGTTTCTGTTTGTTTGTCTCTCTGCCTGCCTGTCTGGTTTTCTCTCTCTCTCTCTCTCTCTCTCTCTCTCTCTCTCTCTCTCTCTCTCTCTCTCTCTCTCTCTCTCTCTCTCTCTCTCTGTGTCTCTCTCGCAGTAAATGGTGATCTCCCGCTCAGCAGGGACCCTCTGTCTCCTCTCTGTCATCCCAGTAGAGAGGTGGGATGGCGATGGATTTCCATGTAAATCCTATCTGTGAGTGTGGAGCCATCTTCAGGTGAATCTGTTGCTCTGCCTTTGAAGCGTCACAAAATGAGTTCCTGAAGATGGCAGAGAGATTACCGCTGTGGGCCAATCGCATCCTGATTGCATTCTCACAGACACAGACACCTCAAGCAAACCATGCATACATTAGGAGGAGGGATTTGCCTGTTGCCACGACTACTGTGGCCTACCGTGCACCTTTAGACTGTGAATCTCTGCTAAGAACTTTCACTAAGCGAGCACAAAGATCCCTATCATGTCTAGTAGACATTGTCTACATTATATTTACATTTAGGGCATTAGGCAGATGCTTTATCCAAAGCGACAATAAGTACATTTGTAGAAAGAGATGGTAATATCTCGCTGTGGTGCATAAAGAATATATAACTAATTGTTTAGAGTTGTTTTAGAATTTGTGTTCAGAAGAATATAGGAGTGAATGGGGAGTAAGCATTCCATTACTTGTTACATATGGCAATAAAGAAATCTTGAATCTTCAATTCAGTAATTGTCCATTGAGTGGCACATTAACGATTCAAAGTGTTATGTGTGCAGTGTTATCCTATGCAATACACCCTAACCCCTAAACCTGCTCCTTGGTGACCTGCATCTGAAATCACAAGCTACTATTTGCTTTATATGGTGATTTTCAGACTCAGTGAAAAGTTTGAAGGAGAATGAGCAAATTGAATTAACTGCAAAACATCTGCATACATTCTGTCTTCTTTTAGTGTTAAATAGTGTTAGATAGATTTTAATCGGCTGTTTCAACAAAACAGGCCAAAGTAAACTTAATTTGACTAAATATTCTTCACTTACTTTAGATACACCTAAATAACATGCCAAAGATGGAATCTTGTCACATTGTCTTGCTTACTACTCAGCTGTATACTGGGATATGAGTGTGGTGTGTGTGTGTGTGTGTGTGTGTGTGTGTGTGTGTGTGTGTGTGTGTGTGTGTGTGTGTGTGTGTGTGTGTGTGTCCTTGTCTGGGTAGCTACGGCACACCTTACACACACACACACACACACACACACACACACTGCCACACCCATCCCCAAACACACAACTTCAAAGCAACATTCATTCATATTCTTGTCATTCATTCAACAAGAATATTCCACTCATTTAATCCTGATTCCTTAATTAGTGCTACAAGAGGAGTCACATGTAGGCCTCTAATAGGCCACATACTGTACGTGTCTTTTCGGTGGAGACTAGCAGAGAATAGAGACTAGTGAAGACTGGCGGGAGATTGCGGCAGAGATTTGGCGCGTCCATTGATTTGTATGCGCCGGTGTACCTGCGAGGGGTCCGCTGCTCTCTGCTGCTGTGGAGCAGAGAGCACAAGCGATGCCTGCACCAGGTCCTCTAGTACTGGCGTGTACAGTATCATGTGATCATCTTCTGGCGTCAATGGACAACGAGCTACACGAGTAGAATGAAGTCTGTCGGACTCGGTCTTCACCCTTCAAACGAGTGACCGAACACGTGCAGCGATTGTCGTTGTAATTGAATGTCGCCCACCGACCACAGCCAGCAGAGCAGGAGCCACCACCACGGTAAGAGCTCAGATTACATTACTCCATCCATGCGATTATTTCACACAACTTTATAAAAAAAATGTCTCATCTGATCTCATTTTCTGAGTATATTTCGAGTCGTTCATTTTCCAGCATACACTATTTTGAGTATGATGTGTCCGAGTTTATTATGTCTGTCACTTATGATAGCAGTAAAGTGAGTAAAGGTGTGATGTTAGGACATTTGTTTTTAATAATTAAATGGCACATTTGTTACATTTTGAATTTGCACATTGTTAATAGCCTACATCATTCCCAATCCAACTATACTTAGACTCAGACAGCATGTGCATGTATTTGAATTAGAATTGTGTGGGCGTGTGTGTGAGAGAGTGTGTGTGTATGTGTGAGTGTGTGTGTGTGTGTGCGCCTGGTGTTTTTGGACCATAATATTCATACCCATGCCTTTCATCTTTCCCAAGCCCTCCCCTACCTGCCACATAGACCCCCTGTGGCAGAGTTGACTGCGCTCCCAACTAAGACAACCAAACACACTTCCTGCATGTGCA